>JAFMOC010000012.1:5847500-5987500 GCA_019802505.1 Corydoras sp. C115
TGCCAGTTTAGTCATGCCGTTCTTAACTGTGATGCTGTACTGCAATACATTTTGCTATTCCAGCATCATTTTATAGCATTACTATTTAATATGTTTCTGTTCAGTGGCACGGTAGCTTAGTGGTTAGCACGTTACGGGTCCTCCGGTTTCCTCCCACAGTCCAAAAACATGGATCGAGTCAATTGAATTCTCAAAATTGCCCCATATAGAGTGTGTCTGTGTAAGTGAGTGTGTGCCCAGCGATGGATTGGCGCCCTGTCCTGGGTCTATCTGCCCAGCGCCCGAGACGTTCTCCCCTGGATGGGCATGGGGAACCCCACCGCGACCCTAATAGAGGATAAAGCGGGAGATAATGAATGAATGAATGAGAGACTGAACGTGGTACTGAAGGGAATTCATGGTACCCTGCACACGTTGAAGCTTTCCTGTACCATTAGAAGCAAAACAGCCCCAAAGCATAATTGACCCCCCGCCATGCTTCACAGTAGGCAAGGTGTTCTTTTGTTCATAAGCCTGGTTCTTCCTCCTCCAAACATAGCGCTGGTCCATTGTCCCAAACAGTTCTAATTTAGTTTCATCTGACCACAGTACACTGTCCCAAAACCTTTGTGGCTTGTCCACATGACTTTTGGCATACTGCAGTCGACTTTTCTTGTTCTTTGGAGTCAGCAAGGGGGTGCGCCTGGGAGTTCTGGCATGGAGGTCTTCGTTATGCAGTGCGCGCCTTATTGTCTGAGCTGAAACTTCAGTGCCCACATCTGACAGGTCTTTTTTCAGTTCCTTAGCAGTCACGCGGGGATTTTTCTCCACATTACGCTTCAGGTAGCGCACAGCAGTCGCGGTCAGGATCTTCTTTCTGCCACGACCAGGTAACGTTTCCACTGTGCCCTTTAACTTGAACTTGCGAATGATACCTCTGATAGTGTCTCTTGGAATATTTAACAACTTCGCAATCTTTTTATATCCATTGCCATTCTTGTGAAGAGCAATAACCTCTTCTCTGGTCTTCTGGGACCATTCTATTGCCTTCACCATGCTTGTAAACATACCAGTAGATGTCTAGAAGGAGCTGAGTATTACAGTCCTTTTAAATCTGTCTAATTGGTGCTTATCATGCTTGATTGCTGCTCGTTGACATCCACAGGTGTTTTCAATACCTGATTGAAAACACTGGAATGAACCTCTGTTCTTATGAGTGGTAGTTGTAAAGGGGTTGAATAATTGTGTCAATGAAGAAATCACAAAAAGGCCATTTAATACTTTATGACAAAAACAATTGATGCTATCTTAGTTGCATTTAGTTCTTTAACAAGTCCTTGTAAGATTTCATTATGAACACAATTACAAATGTGCACTGAATTCCATAAAACCCTTCGCAGCATTGGGGGTTGAATAAATTTGATCACAACTGTACTTGCCCCCTTGATTCCATCCCATCCCACCTTCTTCAATCCATCGCCTCCTCCATCACACCAGCACTCACACACATCATTAACTCCTCTCTCACGTCTGGTACTTTTCCAAATTGTTTTAAACAGGCCATAGTCAAACCCCTACTCAAAAAACTTACGCTCAACCCAAATTTGGTCGAGAGCTACAGACCTGTTTCTCTTTTACCTTTCCTGTCTAAAACACTTGAACGGGTAGTATCCACACATGTTTCCAAATTTCTTAATCAAAATAATATCCTTGATCCCAATCAGTCCGGTTTTAGATGTGGTCACTCCACGGAGACAGCATTGCTGATTGACTCACTTAAATCTGCCAAAGCCAAATCTCAATCCTCTGTCCTCATTCTGCTAGACCTTTCTGCAGCTTTTGATAGAGTAAATCATCAGAGTCTACTGTCCACTCTATCTGAATTAGGCTTTTCTGATACGACACTTGAATGGTTTCAATCCTATCTCACAGGAAGGACCTTCAAAATATCATGGAATGGGGAGATCTCTAACTCTCACCAAATACGCACTGGTGTGCCTCAGGGCTCTGTACTTGGTCCTCTCCTCTTCTCACTATACATGACATCACTGAGCACAGTCATCCAGGCGCATGGTTCCTCTTACCACTGCTATGCTGATGACACTCAGCTTCATCTGTCTTTTGCCCCTGATGACACCACCATCTCAAATCGGTTATCTGCCTGCCTCACCAACATATCTGTTTGGATGAAGGCCCGTCATCTCAAATTAAATTTAGAAAAAACAGAGCTTCTCATTATCCCAGCTAAACCCTCAATCCACCTGACCTTCCAAATTGATGGCTCCACAATCTCCCCAACCGATTCAGTCCGTAAACTTGGCTTCACAATAGACTCCCACCTTAAATTCTCTGATCATGTTATCAAAACCGCCCGTTCCTGCAGATTCCTTCTTTACAACATAAGCACGATCAGACCCTTCTTGACTGAACATGCTACCCAACTGCTTGTTCAAGCCCTAGTCCTATCCCGGCTTGATCATTGTAATGCGCTACTTGCCGGTATCCCAGCTTCCACAATCAGACCTCTTCAACTAATTCAAAACTCTGCAGCCCGACTTGTGTTTAACCAGCCCAAGAGAACTCATGTCACTCCATAACTCACTTTCCTCCATTGGCTTCCTGTAGCTGCTCGCATTCAGTACAAGTCACTGACTCTGGCATACAGAACCATTTCTGGATCTTCCCCCCTCCTTCCTTCACTCTATCTTTTCAAAATACACTCCGATTCGTTCACTTCGCTCCAGTGATGATTGCCGCCTGACGATTCCACCTCACCGAGGAGCTAATTCTCACTCCGTGGCGTTCACCACTGCAAAATGGTGGAACGATCTTCCCAACTCTGTCCGTAAGGCAGAATCGCTAAGGATTTTTAAGAAACTACTGAAGATGCATCTCTTTAACAAATACCTGTTATTGAAAAAAAAAGGGGGGGGGTGCAGCATCAAATAACAATCAGGTTTGATGAATTTACAGTATAGTTGGTTTTCTCCATAACTTCTGACTTGTAATGTTCTCATTTGTAAGTCGCTTTGGATAAAAGTGTCTGCTAAATGACTAAATGTAAATGTATGTAATGTACATACATAATTATTTGTAAACTGAATGGACCCTACTCAAGACTTAATCCCCAAAGTGAGTGGGTGGGTGGCACGGTGGCTTAGTGGTTAGCATGTTCTCCTCTCAGCTTTGGGGATTTCAGGTTTGAATCACAATCTGGGTGGAGTTTCCATGTTTTCCCTGTGTCCGCTTATGTTTCTTCTGGGTTTTCTGGTTTCCTCCCACAGTCTGAAAACATGGATTCAAAGTAAATTGAAATCTCTAAATTGCCTTATATAGTGTGTGTTTGTGTTTGTGTCTAATTGAGTGTGTCCCCAGCTATAGATTGACGCCCTGTGCTGGGCGTCAATTGAGAACTCAATTGACTTGTTCCATGTTTTTGGACTGTGGGAGGAAACCGGAGAACCCAGAGGAAACCCACGAGGACACGGTAAGAACATGGAAACTCCACCCAGATTGGGATTCGAACCGGGAATCCCTTGTGCTGAGAGGCAAATGTGCTAACCACTAAGCCACCATGCCGCCTGTGAAAAAAATAGATAAGAAAAAGCCTATATTGACTTGACATTTGCAAAAAAATACTTTAAATAATAAAAATGAATCTCAATTTAGTCTAAATGTTTAATTAAATACACATTATTTATGTTAAGCTGTTCTGAAGATGGTTGATAAAGGCAAATTCAAAAAGTTTATTTGAGACTTGAGGATTTGAGACTACACAAGACACCAGATAAATTAAGTTTTTATTAGAAACTTTAGAATACAACTCTTTCAAAAGCTGTCCTGATATTTTAATGATGGTAAAAAAGAATAAAATGTAACTTTTTCATCATTGTAATCAGGTGATCAGTCTGAATATCAGCGTATTGATCTTGATGACCTTTTCTTCCTAAAGGACAAGTGAACCTACTCACTATTTTCAAATCCCCACTCAAAAAAAGAATAATAAATGACCACCAACAACAGAATTAGAGAACAAATAGAGACATCAATACGGAGAGGACATGAAGGATTGATGGACAAAAAGGAAAAATGGCAAGAGAAATACAATGATGGATGAAGAGTGACAGCAGAGTGGATAGAAAAAGATAGATGAAGGAAGATAAAGTGACTTTGTGTGTTTGTGTGATTGAAATGGATGGATAGCTGAAGAAATAAAAAGGGAGCAAAAGAGATAAAGCATTGAAAATATCGAGCGATGAAAAAAGAGGATGAAGAAATTATGGGATAATGGGGGATCGAAAGATGAAGAGAGATGAAAAGGTAAATACTAAGGGAAAAAGAGTAAGATAAAGGATAGAGGTAGATAAATGTAATAAAGATGAAGACATAAAGAGAAGATATGAAGAGACAGATGGATTAAAGGATTAAAAGATAAATTAAATGTAGAGCCATAGATTTGAGATGAAGATAATTAAAAAAATATAAAAAATGATAATGGGAAACAGAAAAAAATAAAGGGATAGCTGGATGCAGTTGTGGACCAAGGGGCAAAAAAGAATTAGACAGAATATAATAGCAGAAACAGGAAGTTTGAAAAAGGTGAAGAGAGATGATGAGAAGTGGAAAACGGACAGAAATGCAGTGCTAGTGACAAAAAAGATAACAATGCATTGATTTAGTAAAGTAAGTTAGAGAAAGGTGAAGAAATTGACAGATTAAGGAATATGAACAAAAGATGCAGAGATTATATAAGGAAATGGAAAATGGAAAGGGTTGGAGATGAATAAAGAAGTGGGAAAAGATGCAAACAGATGACGAAAAGAAAAATGTTGAAAAGAGATGAATAGATTAGTAAAAAGATACAAAATGAAGAGAAATAAAAATAAATATAGATAAAAAAAAAAAAAGATATATATATACGCTGTTCATCATCACTGTCTCTTGTGTGTGACATCATTAACAGGTTCCTGTTTAACACTTTTCTCCTGAGTGCAGGAGTGTAACAAACCATCTGTTCGGACATGAACACACACACACACATACACACACACACACACACACACACACACACACACACACACACACAGAGTGTAATGTTTTCCAATTATACATATTTCTATTGTTGCCCATTTTACAGCATGCGATCTTTAGCAAACATCCCTGCGGCAAGTGGGGTTAAAATATGGCACTTGTAGACAACTGAATAAATGCACTGTAGTCAAAATGTTATAAAAAATTATATAATTGAAGTAGCTGATACATGACTTTTTATTTCTTATTTTCAGACTTGACGTGTATCCAACCATGTGCAGAGAGCAAACAACCTAACCACTTTATATTGTACTCAGTGTATGTATGTGTGTGTGTGTGTGTGTGTGTGTGTGTGTGTGGTTGGGTGACAGCGTCTCTCTTATACATAACTGATTGCACATGTATATTTTTAAAAGAAACATAAAACATATTTGGTTAATAAAAAAAAGAAACTTTTAAAGTTTTAACTTTTAACTTTAACAAAATATATACTCACCTTACTGTTAGTCCCCTTTATTCTGTTCTCTAATGGTCAAGACCCCAGTAATAGCACCACAGAATAGGTATTATTCGGTTGGTGCATGATTCCTATCCCAGCATTGTCAGTGAGGTGTTTAAATGAACCTCCTCAACACATCAGTGCCACTGCAAAACTGACGAACAATACATCACCCAAATTATACCTGTTCAAAGAACCATCATGCGCATGCCATTGCAGCGGTTTCATGCAAACTAAATACACACACACACACACACACACACACACACACACACACACACACACACACACACAGAATGGCAGCAACCAACTCAAAACAACCACAAAGTTGGAAACACAGTGGCCAATTCAGCTGTTTCCACATAGCTTTAAAAGTATATAATTGGCTGAGAAGAGCAAAACACTGCACACACACACACACACACACACACGCACTTGTCCGAAGGGATCACAAAAGGCTATTCAAAGTTGACACCTTCAATTAAAAAAAAGTCACATTCAAAACGGTCACTAAAACAGCTTATTACCCGTGCCTTAGCGTATCTTAGACCCTAAATAACCAGTTTTCTTAACCCTGTTACGAGTGACATGACAACAGTGTGATGAGGTGTATGGATTGGGTGGGGTTTAAGCAGTCGTTCTGGCAAGTGCATTTTATCAGACCTATCGGGGCTCAGGGACACTCAGGAATGTAGTTTCCCTATTAGATTTTGATGTGTGTCATGTGCATCCCTGACCCAATACATAGATATAAAAAGCTTTTAAAATAAGCCTTGGATTGAAAGGTATTCAAACAAATTGTGAATGCTTATTCAATGAATTTTTAATATTTCTATTATCTTTTTTACTTATGGCTCTTATTTTCTTTACAATAAAATAAATTGTAAAATTTATAAAAAATATATTTAACATGTCTTATGTGTTATTGCTTAGGCATATGATGTCAATAAAATAAAATAAAAAGTGCAGATAATTTCTGCTTTACATCTTCAAAACTTATTAAAGTTTTAAAAAAGATTGCCCAAGTCTTATGCAAGTCTCTGTAATATGATTCTATACAGGTGAAATCTGAATAGCCTTCTACTAAAACACTATCCAGCAGGCTCTAGCTGCTGGTCATCACTAATTTGATTCGATTTACCTTTCCTCATCCCAAGCACCCTCACTTCCTCAAAGGAACAGATTAATGTAAAATCAAATTTACACACTTTCCCTCTTAACCAAAATGCATTGATGTCATGTATTTGGTGTCTGGAGTTCATTTTTGATGTTTGTGCTAAAGCTATAGTCGTATTAAAACCAAGGTTGATTTGAAGAATGTAAAAAAAACAAATAATTAAAATGTACATGGAAAAAAAAGACATACAATTATCTACAGCATGCCCTGAGGCTAAACTAAACGTTGGTGCTACTATGAATCTTATTTACAGCATTGAAAATTATTACATTATTAAAGGTTTGGCCTTTTCACTATTAGCTAATTTATCATCTTTTTATCAACATTTTGAGATGTATAAAAATCTATTTGTGTCTATTTCTGTAAGCTATTCTGTATTATCCACTGTCTGGCTTTATGGAGGTTTCCCAGATAGAGAGTTCTTTTAGTGTTTAGTTTGCACATTTCCTCATGTTCACTTGCCGGAGCCAGGTTTTCTCCAGGTGGGGAGAAAGGACAGTGCACTGCGACCATATAATGATACCACAGTCGTAATGCCATTGTTATTACATCAGTGTTTAAGGCATTACAACATACACGCATACAGCAGAAGAATGAGTGGAAGATTTTTATAACCACTACCAGGTACTATAAGTACATAGTTTTTCCCCTCATGCTAACGAACACCCCATTTATATTTATAAGTGTTTTAAGTGGCATTAGACTGGTCTGTCTAGAAGAACCACATCATCCACTTGAGGCAATTTATCTAATATTTACTAAAGTAACTCCTGTTCGACAAACTCAAAATGTCATGCACTCTGGAATTTGTGGTCTCATGTAGCATCTAAAACAAGGACCCAGTCAATATCAAAACCATGGCTGAGTGGCCCTCCCCAACCTTATATCCAGCTGTCAAGCAATTCAAACATGAAGGGTTTCAGGGCAGCTCTTACTCTTAAGACCCTGAGGCTGTTGGTCTTTTGAGGCCCAGAAGGCATTTGGAGTGACCAAGTGGAAGTATGCCTATCCTTCAGTTCTTCAACTTTCAGGCCCAAAGGAGCAAAACGTGAATTGAACAAGAGATAAAATGGTGACAACAATGCAACATCGACATATAGCCAACACAAGCCCAAGAATGAATCTAAACTGGAAAATTTATAAATGCGTGGATAAGCAATAAAATTTGTGATAGAGAACATGCAACAAGACAGAACAGGTAATGTTAAATATAGATGAAATATACAAAACTATAAAAAAAAAACTATAAGGTCCTTAACAGAAGTGAAGCTCCTGCCAATTTCTAATTGCTGGAGGCCAGTCCAATGTCAAAGTAAACAATAATAAAGTATTCGTTTCAAATGCATCCAGAGATTTATTTAACAGATTTAGGTCTTGATTTCATAGACATTCTATCTTCCATCTTTATTCCCCTGAAGTGTTTATTTTAGTTATCATAATGAAAGGTGAACCGTCTGCCTCTTTACAGCTGTCAGGTGGTTACATCCTTTCCTTGTTTCTATTCTTTGTATTTTGGATGTTATGCTGGGTTTAGTTATTGGCAAAAAAAACATGATTCCAAAACCTTTTAAATAATATTTTACAAAAGTAAAAAAAAAAAAAGATTAACTGAAGCATAAATATTGGTATATTTATAAATCTTATTTTTTCACACTTGGCCTAGAGCCAAGTTTGTATAAAATGATGCTAGAATCAATAAAAAGGTCAGCTTGTTGGACGATATGAGTGTTTAATACTATGCCACTTCACTGCCTGTTAGAATATTAAGTACAACAGAATCTATAATGATTGGCTACCGACTATTTTTTTATTAACTAAATTAATCATTGTTTACAATTATTTTGCATTATTAATGCATCATTTCTGATGATTTTTCTGTTAAAAGCAGGAAACAATAATGTGCATAATTATGTTTTTGAACTTTACATGTTTTATTGTTTATTTAAACAATACAATATACTGTATTTGAAACATCATCCTGTGGTTTTCTATATACATGGCCAGGCAGCAGAGTGTGTTGCTTGATTTTAGAGCACAGGAATGTCCATGTACATGTTACCATAGCAACCAGCTGACACAGCGAGTCTGTGTGATGATGGCATGGCTTCAAGTCTCGCTGTGCATCTTAAACAAAGTTCAAAGCAAACGTAGCATATTTCTGTTTTTAGCTGAAGCCAGGGTTCTGATACTTGCTTGTAAAATGCACGAACACATACACACTCACGTACACACACTAAGTGTATGTAGCCCTAACTCATTGTGCAAGTTTAATGCCATCATGATATGTACAGCTACAACAACAATGCCATATATGGCATCTCACCACACACACGCAGACACACAAACACACAAACACAGAGATATATAATAACAATCAAAAGTTTGGGCACATCACCTACTTGCTTCATTAACTATTTTCTCCACTTTTCTTATAGATGGACTTTGTATTTTATAAATACAAACTCTAGTACATTTTCTTTTTTTTTGCTAAAGGTATAATTTGGGTGGTGTATTTATAGTCAGTTCTGCAGTGATACTGATGGGATGAGCGGGGTTTTAGTGCAGCAGTGCTGTAGTTTCATTTAAACACCTCAGTGATGCTGCTGGACGGAATAATGCACCAACTAAACAATACCTTCTCTGTGGTGCTACTATTAGAGAACAGTGTTAAGAGGAAAAACACAGTATGTACTGTATTCCACTGATGGACTACTCTCTGTAATTTCAGAACTACAATGTCCACCTTTACAACAAGTAGAGCACAAAGGAGGTGTGTCCAAACGTTGACTGGTACTGTGAAATGAACGCAATGACAAATTTTGAGTGAAATGGCAAATTTTGGTAGTTTTTTTGCTTTTTCACCAGAGGCTAAAAAACCTACACAGAAACAGACCATGCACAGAAACACAGACACAAGCTAAATTCCAATCTAAACACAAGCAATGATAATGGGATTTTCTCTGGGATTTCCCATTCTCTAAAAGTGTCTCTCGTTCTCTCGCTTTCTTCTACTGTTTTAAATTCTATCATTTCCCAATTTAATTATTACTTTTCCTCCAAATGCCTTATTACTTGTTACACCATCCCCCTTTTCTCTAGGTCTTTTTTTTCTAGATCTATCATAGTCTTCTTTAACCTTCACTGCCTCCTCCCCCATTCCTTTCCCTTTCGCACTCTCTCCTCATTGGCATTCTCGCAATCACAGCTTCTTTAGATTCTCATGAGAAATACAGCACTTACCTGCTCCAGAGGAATTCTGGGTAATAGCACTCTCATTTTTTCAAAGATTCCCCATTTCTATTTCTTAGTTTTTATATCTTATAAACACACACATGCAAACACACACACACACACACACAGATACACACAAGCTCTTTGGCCAGATCATTTATTATACACACAGTCTTGTCTTGTTTTGTATTATTTCAGATTAATTTAAATTTTGCTGACATGTCAGGAAAGGTAAATACAATAGGTAAACACTGTGAGCTGATTTTACTCTTGAATTTCTGTGTTGAAAAAGAAAAAAAAAAAAAAAAAAAAAAAAAAAAAAAAAAAAAATATATATATATATATATATATATATATATATATATATATATATATATATATATATATATATATATATATATTTATTTATTTATTTATTTATTTTTTTTTTTTTTTTTTTTTTTTTTTTTTCTTTTTCAACACAGAAATTCAAGAGTAAAATGGGGAAGGAGTGGGGGAGGAGGCAGTGAAGGTTATAATATATATATATTATATATATATATATATTTGTTATTTGTATTATTTAATTTGTAAAGCTGCCATTGCTGAAGGTGATAAAGATTATCTGTCATTTGATAAAAATGCTTAGAAGACAGAACTGTTAATACTAAGATTGCAGTTTATAAGCTTTCTTGTGTTCACTGCAGTGTAGCAACTAGAACCCTCATCTTTAGGAATTGTCGCTCCTCCTCTAGTGCTTTTAGTGTTGTGTGGATTGGCACCTGAGCTAATCTTGTAGTTTTAACAAGGCTTGAGGCTGGTCTTGCTACATGTTTGCCAGGAATTGGGTGATGAAAGTTCAATGCCTTGCAGTCATTTTCAAGTCTGAGGAAAATGAGGACTGTAGACAGGATACGTAACTCAAAATGATCTTTTTATTGCCAACAATTTAAATGATTTTCTAGTAGTATCAACTTTATTATTTGTAGCACACACAGTTACACAGACTAACACAGAGACTGTCAATGCTTTCTGACACTTGACAACTAGGTTTATTAGTGGTCGATCTTGTTATTGAACTCGCTTTCCTTTTTTTTTTTTTTTTTTAAACTAGTGTCTGATAAATGGCATTGCAGCATGTCAATTTGCTCCTACCCCTTATGACTTGATATTACCCTAAAAATAAACAAATTTAGAGTAGAAATAAACAATGTGATAATTTTCAGTGTAAAGGAATGTTTCTGTGTTTGCTGCAATATATAATATCCTAGCAGATATATTAACAAATCATACCCTATATATTCCACTCATCCCCCTGCCAGATGCGGATCACGTTGTAAGGGCAGATCTAATTTGGTAAACATTGTTACCTGTTGCAGGGCCTAAAACCCTGTTGACATCATTGGTAATGGGTAGCAATAGCAATAGTAACAAAAGTAAGCAAAAGTAATAGTACAGGGGTTGAGGCAGCAGTGATCAATACATTGGACATAGATACCCACCCATGCAGGTGAGAAAAATGGGAAAATGAACCCAGAATTCAGAGACTCCCAAATATAGGTTTCCATGGCTGTGCTCTCTGGGAGTTTGAGGAAAAACAACCTGCCACTTAATGGCGACATAACGAGGAGAAGCAGGTTGACGCTGCAGCCATGAGCCCGGTCATGTAAACACTTTTGCATGGTGATGATACTAAGGCGGAACCTTAGGCCCAGGTGGCAGAAGTTTGCAGGTTAGGAAGCAATCTCTGCAGCATCGAGGAGCCCACTTGTAAAATTAAACACTCAATGCATGTCAACACGTTCTATGAGAAGATTAAACCCTCAAACCATTATGCAGGTGAATGAGTAGGTTAGGGTTTATGTATAAGTACTGTATATAAAAAAGAAAAGAATTCCAAACATTTCTATTCTAAAACTAAATAAACAATAAACTTTAGGTCCTATTCAAATTGGGGACATATCATGTGGTAAGTATAAACACCTTAATCTACATCAAGGACATAAAAGCATTTTGGAACATTAAATATGTTACAAAGACAGAAAAAGACTTTAGCAATATTGATAAATCAGTTTTAGCACAAAAATATTTACAGTGGTCTGATCTAAGAGTCATGAAAATGTAATACAGTTTCAGAGACTTTATTTTTTGCATCTGTCCTTAAATCCAACAATAGGAACCTTGGTTTTATCAGAATTTAGCAAAATAAACTTACTATTCACTTAATCTCTATAATGCAGCTCTCAAATTTAGGCATCATTGTGAACTTTGGAAAGTAGGATGTAATACTGTAATAAAATATATGATATATAAATAGAGATTTAGGAAGACAAGACAGAAAAGCATTGAAAAATGTTAATGACTAGAGTGAGGGAGAAAAGAGCGAGAGATGGTATGCAAGAACTGGAAAGAGAACTAAAAGAAAGACTAGAACATGATGGGCAGGATGATTGCATTAGTGGTTTTGTTAGATTCACTTTGTGGGAAGAGACAAAATGGAAAGTAGTAAGTGCTATAACATTAACACACACACACACACACACACACACACACACACAAAAGCACAGTCTAAAGGTGTTGACTTTCTTCTCTTCACTCCATCTCCTCTCGTTCCTTCCACTCTGAAATACAGCAATTTAATAAGCGAATGAAATTAGGAGTTATTATTGTAATTGAATCTGGCCGGCTGAGCGGCGACTATGAAATGCAAGGAGACATCTCTAGGCTTAAATCATTAATGACTCACATTAAAAGCATGCCGGAAGTTTAAAATGAGACCCAGATGGCCTTTAGCCAGTCACGTGACTCAGAACATAGTCGTGAACTGCAAACCTGTCATTTTCATCATTAACAGTAATAATATCTATCATTGACATCCTGGGTACTCCACAATCTCATGGCAAAGATAAAGTGAACTTCTGTAGCCCATATAAAGAATGGACGTAGCTACCTATGCATAATAAATTCATGATAAACCACACATTTTGATTTGCTGATAAACTGCAAATAGCTGGCTATAATATAGATCACACTATTGCCAGAGGGTTGTATACCTGCACATCACATTCCAAAACCATGGGGTTGCATCAACCCCAACCAGGTATTAGATTTCAATAATGTAAAGAATGGATGTTTAAATCTGGTTTTCTTATTTAAACTGTATTCCATGGCATTCAACTAAGGCACGAGAAGGTTTGTATTGTGAATTGTCACAGGAAAGAGGTGTTGTTAGGCCCAACATTTAGTGGAGTGCCATTACACCCCTTTACTGTGTTTTATTCACAATAATGCACACCTCATGCCTTACTGCTTTAATTGCACATTTAGATGAATGTCAAGTGGTCAGATGTGTGCATTTTTGTCAATAATTTCACGGGAGGACAAACAGCTCAGCCAATCAAAATTAATGACCGGAACTACCCAGTTTATAAACAATTTCAAACAACTGTGTTACGTGGCATAAAGCAATAACTGAATCGTACAGTGTTTTATTAAATAGTGATTTTAATATTTACCTTTATAAATGTGTATTATTATACAGGGTGTCTCGAAAGTAAGTGAACTGGTACCAATATAAGTGCCAGTTGTAGACTTGTGGTTAAGGAACCAGCCTTGGAACCTGAAGATCACTGGTTCGTTTCCCAGTCCCACCAAGCACTATGGCTGAAATGCCCTTGAGCAAGACACCTAACCCCAAAAGATCCCCGAGCGCCGTATACAAGGCTACCCACCACTCCAGGCACATGTGCTCACTTCACCAGTGTGTGCATGTGTGTACTTTTCTACATGGATGAGTTAAATGTGGAGGACCAATTCCTCTGTGTGTAAGAACAGTAGGCAAATAGATTATTTTATCACTTTTTATAACTTTATATAAAATAAAACAGTGTTTGCCAGACAATTATTTAATATTAGACGCAACTGGTTAAGGAAGAGAGAAACTTATTAGGCCATGTCAGGAACATGGCTTAGATTCAACTTTTATCTTATAAATAAGTGGACAGGCATAGGACATGTCACTTTTATAGTATGCTTTATTCTATCATCATTTTGATTTTCTCTTACAAAATAACTTATCACATACTAAAAGAGCATTTTGTAATTATTCAGTCATATGACTATACACATTATAACCCTATTATACAACATTACATTTATGGATTATCAAACCAGGGAATGGGGTGTTAACACCCTCACTTTTGCTAAAACATGATTCCATTCCCCCCATATTTGTCAGAATAAAATGATACTGGGGTTAAAATGATTTTGAAAGCGATATTAAACTCTGAAAAACTTAATATACCCCAATTACATTATACTGTTAATTCGTTATGCTATATTAATCTCTAACTATATTTAACATTTTAAATGATATAAATCACTGTGATTATATTATATTGTAATTTGGGTGGTAACTGAGAAAAGAGTGAATAGATTAAGAAAAATAATTGCAAAAAGAAAAAATATGAAAAACTGTACAGTGGTAAAATTAGAAAATAAAAAGCTCCTTTCTGACTTTCTACCCTGCAGTAAATCACTCCAACTTTCTGTTTTTGGTGATATTAAAAGCATGAGATCATTGAGAGTAATGAAAGATCTTTATTCTCCATTAAAACCTATCCAGATTTCTAACCAGCCATATTTCATAATTATTGTCATTAACAATCATTTGGGTTAATCACCTCCCTCTCTCGCACACATTTACTCTCATTATTCCACAACATCTCTAAAAATGATGTTGGTTACAGTGCTGAGCGTGATAGCTATAACACATGAACATGCTGAGGCTATCACTATTCTCAAGAAATTAGAAGGACAAAGGTATTTTAATTATCTATGACAGACTAGGCCCCCTGTTGCCAGTAATACATATTAGTAAATCTTGTCGTGATGTCATTGTCTAATGGATCCTGAAGTTGGAGTTAATGGACCAGGTAGAATGTGAACAGCATGGTACTATTGCAGCACCTGCACCTTGTAGTTTCAGATGAATCATGGGATGATTAATGAGAGCAGAAATAATATTTAAAAAAAAAACCTTCACACACAAAATTAGTTTTAATTGAAAATTAGTGTAGTATTCACAAACATATTCAATCTGCCACTGGCCCAACTAGCTTTAAGACAGCCACAATCATGCCAGTACCAATGCATTACACTGTTTCAGCTCCTAATGAATTCCCCCCTGTTGCATTTACTCCCATAATTTCTATGTGTCTTGAAAGACTGGTCTTTCATTCGAAGTAGAGTCTGCTTACTACATTGGACCCACATAAACCTTAATACCGTTGCAATTGGACAACGCATTTCTCGGCACTCCACTCAATACTCGCCCACTTGGACAGCCATGACTAGCATGTCAGAATGATGTTTATTGATTTTAGTTCAGCATTTAACAAAGTGGTCCCCTCAAAGCTGATTTTAAAGTATTGTAAGCTTAGTATCATTACATCACTTTGTAATTGGGCCTTTGTATTAGTTATTGCTCTGTTGAAGTGATTTCTCCTGTTTTTCTTTTTGGTGTGGTTAAGCTGTTAGCTGCTCATTTTTCTGATGGTGTACAACCATCAAATATTTTTTTCTTCTTTTGGTTATATTAATAAATCTGTTTTGTGGTTTATTGTTGTGTTTGTGGCTTAGCATTTCTTACAGTCTAGCGCCACAATACTAAGATGGAATGCAGAATAAGAGGGATAAGGATAATGAATTAGCTTTGTTTAAGCTCTGTTCATCTCTCGGCGTGAAGGTTGCTTTAGGATCAGGATTTAAAACCCAGTTTAAATACTTTCTTTTAATGCAGTAGTAGATTAGATGAGTAAATGTCAGTAATAAGTTTATGGTTTGTTGAGGATCAGTATTTCCAGGTTCAATAAGAAGGTGGAGGTGCATGTCAGCATTTACGCAAAAGTAGGATGTAGGAAAAGGAATTTTAAGAGTTCTCATAAGAGTCAGTTTAGTTCCTTGGGTGGTTTACAATTTATTATTGAAAATGTATTTAAGGTGCCTCCAAAGAGCTGGTCTCCAGAATTTTGATTCAGAGAAAACCCTGATCTCTGAAATGGGTTTGACCATTGGGCATCTTTAATTGGTTTTAACTAACAGCTGCAAACATTTTGCTTTTAAGGCAAGTTTTTGACCACATACCATTATTGCTACAATCTATTTCATCTGGTTTATATTTAATAAGACATCTAGTCTATTATTCTATTTTTTTAGTCATCAATTTTCTGTTATGACTAAAATCCATTGCAGTATATGGAGAAGGGAAACCCCAAAAAGTCTTCTCTAAGGCTTTGCCGGATCACTGTAAATTTTAAGGACAATGTCACTGTCAGACACGTGTCTGTAAAGGCGAAAATGAAGCGCAGTAGTGCAGAAAGGATCCAGGAGGCGCAAGTAAGGTGAACAGAGTTTATTTTGAGTTGGCACATGGACTCTGAACCGAACACGCGATCAACCAAAACAATGCCGGAACGCAGACTAAACGGAAATACAAAACTTAATACAAATACAAAATATTTAAATAAAATAAATACAAAACTTCGATCATGTGCAAACTAAAAGTAACCAATGAAAATAACCAATACATAAACTAAATGAGAAACACATGTATATAAACAAATAATCAAAAGAAAACGAAAACAGGTGAGGAGTGCCTAGCACTCCTTACATGACCCCCCCCCCCCCAAAAAAAAAAAAAGAGCAACCAAGGGGGAGCAGATGAAAGTGCAAGGAGAACTCCCGGGGGGTCCGGGCCCTGCGGGATAAGAGTCAACACCAGCGGGGCCCGAAGTGGATCGCAGTGTGTGCTGACCCTCCCATAGGGGTTAGATGACCGCAGGGGCCTTATCAGGGTACCAATGCGGTGAGGCCGTTTGAGGGCGCTGCGGCAGCACCACAATGGCCGGTTGAGGGTGTGACGGCGGCGCCTTTTGAGGGCGCGAAGGCGACGAGGCTTATCAGGGCGCGACGGCGACAGGGCCTTATCAAGGCGCGACGGGGCCGTTTCAGGGCACGGAGGCGGTGCAGACGCCTTTTCAGGGCGAGGGGGCCCTTTGAGCAGGACAACAGTGGGCTCTGGCGCTGGAGGGACTGCGGAGGGCAACTGACACGGAGCGGAGGGCAACTGCTCAGGAACCCCGAGCCACAAGTCCTCTGGAACCACGGGCTGCTTCTCTGGAGCCACAGGACGCTTCTTCTGCACACAGAACCACACGGCCAGTATTCCCGCCCAGAGAACAGAAAGGACATCACACACATCAGGGACCTCAGGCACACACACGGAGGGAGGACAACACTGGGAACCACCACCCACAGGAACACACTCAGACACCACACAAACATCCAACTCCCCACTGACGCCCAAATGTTCCCTCCATCCAGAACCCCCACTCTCCGCCGGGACAGCAGAGGGTGAGGGTACCACCGAGGGGGCCCCCTCCTTGATGGAACTGGAGAGAGGCTTTGAGGTTGAGGAGGTTGAGGGCGCTTAATCCTGGAGGTTGAGGGCGCTGGATCCGATTCATTCTGGTTCCGACATTCTGTCAGACGCGTGTCCATAGAGGCAAAAATGAAGCGCAGTAGCGCAGAAAGGATCAAGGAGGCACAGGTAAGGTGAAAAGAGTTTATTTTGAGTCGGCATATGGACTCTGAACCGAACACGCGACCAACCAAAACAATGCCGGAACGCAGACTAAACGGAAACTGAAGACTAAATACAAAACTTCGATAACGTGCAAACTAAAAGTAACCAATGAAAATAACCAATACATAAACTAAATGAGAAACACATGAACTCAAATAATCAAAAGAACGAAAACAGGTGAAGAGTGCCTAGCACAAACTTAAAGATTCTTAATTTAATTCTCAACTTAATATCATCTGGTATGCCAAATAAAAAAAGACATAATTAAACCAACCCTCTGCTGTTTTTTTTTTACATTTTTTTAATTTACTATTTTTAAATAGCATTGCTTTGTGTTACAAACAGGAATCCTAGAGGGAACCTATCAAGAGATGTAATAATTACAGAATCCCTCAGTGTGCGGTGCAAATGTGTTACAAAATAAATTACAAGGTATGAACATGGATGGAGACAAAACTTAGAAGTAACAATGTTCCATCAGGGAGATCTTTAGGAGTTTTACACTAAGAACATGTTTTAAAGGGCAATATATAATTTACACAAGAAATATCTAAAATCATTAAATCTCCCAACCGATATTAGCTTACCAACAGCTTATGCGTGTGGGACATTACTTGGGAATAAGAGCACTTGCTTTCATATTATCATTAATCTACCATTTTAAAGGACTAAAGACAATAGAAGCTGGTCGGAAAAATTACATCTCTGTTTTCGCCAGTTACTTCGGATTTAATCAGCATGCTCATGTGACATGCACAAATGTCATTGTCCCTGTTAAGTGTTTCTATTGCTAAGTAAATTTAATGCTTTACTTTTAGCTCCAGCATGAGATCAAAAAAAGTTACAAGAGCCAGCAGCGTATTAAAGAAGAAGACCAGAAACACAATCGAGTTAAAAAAGGAAATCATTAAAAAATACAAGAGGAGCATTGAGATTGCTAAAATCGGCCGCATGTACGAAAAGTCACCGTCCACGATAAGTTCAATTGTGGAAAAAAAAACAATAAAAAAGACTAATGTGGCAAAAGGCATTAATTCACTTACAAAGCATAGATTGAAGATGTCAGAAATACGAATTCCATTTAGTTAAATGTTCATTTACATTATTCTTTTATATTCATCTTTTATAAAATACTATAAAATCATGTATATAATTAGTTTGTTCTGTTTTTAATATTAGACAGTATATTTATTTTGGAGTCTCTAGAACAAATTAACTGGATTCTATGGCGTCAAAAAAGGTCCTAAAGTTTTCAGAATCCAAGAATCCATAACCAAAAAAGGACATTTTGTAATTGAGAAAACTAATTAAAGGCTAAGCACCACCTAACGGACCTTCCAGAGGATTTCACATTATTTTAGATTCTAAAATATAAGTGTGAATAAAAACAAAAAGCATATTAGTTTACTTTTAGTGAATGTTACCTAGTTCAATCGCTTTGTGAAATAGCATCAGCAGCTATTTCTCCTTACCAAGAACTATGGCTGAAGTGCCCTTGGGCAAGGCACATAACCCTAATTGCTCCCTAAGCACCGTGTACAGGGCTGCCCACTGCTTCGGGCACGTGTGCTCATTTCACTCAGTGTGTGTGTACGTTTATATTTCACTGCACGGATGCATTAAGTGTGTAAGTACTGTAGGCGAAATAGATCACTTTATCCCATGCGTTTGCCGCTTTTGCGCCATGCTTGTTGTGGGCTGTGTGTAGAATGGGCCGAGTGGGCGGGGTTTAACTCCAGGAGCAATGTTGCTGCTTAACTCCAACTTCAAGAATTTCACACTTAAAATAGACAATTTAAAACAGAAATAATCTATTTTCAAACCTGATTTTATAACTCTCAATATTAATGATAGTTTTCTCAATTACAAAATGTAATTTTTAATTTTTATTTGTTATGGATTTTAGTTTTTAGTTCTCAATATTTATTTTGATGTAATAGGCTCTACTATAATTGTGAATTAAAATAAGTCTATAACATTGAGTAAAGGTGTGGCCACGAAAAATTAAAAAAGGAGTCAGCATCAACCTCTAACCAGTGCAGTCACTCCTCAAAAGCTGTTTTAACAGTTATCAGCTCCCTGTTACCATTGCCATTTTGGGAGAATAATACACTATCAAATGTAGCTTTTGAGAGGTACACACTTGCTGGGAAGGGACTGTGCCAACAACAACATTTAACACATCAAACTCTAATGGCTGGGTAGGATAAGGATATATTAATATTACATGGGCAGATATGAATATCAAACATGTTATCAGCCTGGAGGGCTACATGTTCGTCATAAGGTCTTATTCAGTAAACAAATTTGCTCCTTGCAATTCTTCTAGGGCTGCAGGCACTAGAGGATGTTAGTATGTGTGGGGTGTGGTAGGGTAGGGTATGTGTATGGCGTGGTAGAGGATGTGTTGTGTAGGATGTGGTAGGGTAGGGTATGAGTAGGGGTGGCAAATGTCATCTTTTTTCTTAACAAAAAATAAACCAGTTGCAGCTGGTAAATTGTATGGGTAGATAAATCCCGGTTCTAGCACTTTAACATGGTCTTTAACATGATAACTTCCTCCATGGGCTGCTCTTCTTTCTGGATTAGAGGAGACATGCTATAGTTAGGCAGGTAAACCACTAAATTAACTGAAAATACAGTCATAGTCACAATATGGAGAAAATGTTGTAACCCTCTTATGACCAAAAACCCCAAAAATTCACTATAGTCAGGTGAAATACTAGTCAGCAAAAAAAAACAAAATGATCCTCTAAGGAAGAAAAATGCACAAGTAGTGATCCAAAGAATGTTTATCACATAATGACGACCAAGGCAAAATTTCTTTTCTCTACCAGGAACTGAGTGAGTGAGTCATGTTTCTTAAGCCAGGGCAGTCTCCTGACAATAGAATATTTAGAACTGTCAAGGACAAAAAGGTGATCTGTTTCTTTATGGAGGTTGCTGGTGAGCATACAGATTGGTCTCATTATCAGAGTGATGACTCCTCCTTTGACTAGATCTCCGTCACCCGCTGACCATTTTAATGGGGCTGGATGTTTTTCTGTGGGGGTGGCTCTTTTACAATTTGCACATAGATGAAGTTTCCCTCATCTCCTGAGCTGATCAGTGCTTATAACACAACAGAACCATTTGGGCAGAGCAAAGATACAAGCAACTTAAATGTAACTTTATAGAAAAAAATAAGAGCATTAGCAAACATCCATCCATCCATTATCTTCCGCTTTATCCTATATTAGGGTCGCGGGGTGGTCCCCTGCCCATCCAAGGGAGAATGTTTCGGGAGCTGGGCAGATACACCCAGGGCAAGGCGCCAATCTATTGCTGGGCAAACATTCACTCACTCACATAGACACACACACTATATATGGGGCAATTTGGAGAACTCAATTGACTTGATCCATGTTTTTGGACTGTGGGAGGAAACCAGAGAACCCAGAGGAAACCCACGTGGACACGGGGATAACATGGAAACTCCACCCAGATGGGGATTCGAACCGGGAATCCCTAGCGCTGAGAGGCGAACGTGCTAACCAATAAGCCACCGTGCCACCCCATTAGCAACCATTTATAATAAATATCTGTGCATAGCTGTCCTACACTGTTGTTGCTGCCTGGCCGCTCAAGGAGGATGAGTCCCCCACTGATTCTTGGTCCTCCCAAGGTTTCTTCCTTAAATAACAACATAAAAGGGAGTTTTTTCTTGCCACTGTCGCTTCGGCTTGCTCTTTGGGGGTTTAAAGGCTTTTCATTCTGTAAAGCTGCTTTGTGACGATGTACTGTTGTAAAAAGCGCTATATAAATAAATTACTTGACTTGACTAGACTTGACTTATAATAATAATAATAGTGATAATAATAATAATAATAATAATAATAATAATAATAATAATAATAACAATAACAATAATTGTGTGTGTAGCTATGTAAGTAAGAGTGCCCAGCGCTAAATTTGAGTCCTGTCCTAGACGCCCAAAACGATCTTCCCTGGATGGGTATTGAAAAACCCCCACCCCCCCACCCAATGGCAATATAAACTAAAACCACATATAATAAAGAAAAAACACTTAAAATATCATAACTGAATAATCAAAATTAATATAGACATCTCTTAAACTGCGCAACTAGCAATAATTTAACCAGGAAATTATTTTGACATCCCGGTAAAAATCACAATACAAATAAAGTTGGCTTATTTACCTATTAACTCACAATCATGACGTAATATCATTATTAATAATAACAAAATTATTTTTCTGAAAGTTTCATATTAGTTGAATGGTCAAGTGTTAACATACCTATGACCATATATGGTATGTGATGATCTTTAATTATACACATGAGCTGTAGGTTGGGACCAAAAGAAGAAGGTCATCGTCGTAATTACCTCTCACCCCCAATTCACGGCCTGTTGATCTGTGACGGGGCACGGACCTTTTTAAACTGTGAAAGCACTGAGGTGGACTTTGTGCTATTTGATATATTTAGGCACACAATAAAAACACTTTGTGCTTGGCTATTGCGAGATCTGCTTGAGGCATATCCAACAGGATGGGGGCCACTTGGCAGACCCACTGGAAGGATTGTATTTCATAGTAGGTTTGGGAATGTCTAGGGGTTTGTCTAGAAGGATCTGGAATTTCAATTAAGGACAAGAAATGTCTGGACTGACCTTATAAATTGGTTTGATGGTAAAAACCACCAGATGAAAATGAAATGACATATATTGGTACATCTGCAGTTGTCTGGTCAATTAAAAAGTAAAACATAATGTAAATTTTTTTTTAATGGGTTGATCTGTTGATTTTATGGATACTGTTAGTATGTATAAACTCTTGACTTTAAGGCATCTTTAAAGGAAGGTTAAAGTTGTATTTGCCCTAGTGTGTGTTATGAAAGGGCCATTTTTCAGACATTGAGGAACAAAATACACATACACATGCAATCACAACGTAACTCCTGTGTTGCTCGTATGGGTAGGATCAGGAGAAACGAGTGTGTATATATAGTAATTGACAAGGAATACACCTGATGGAATAAATACAGCTGATGATGATGACATGACAATGAAGTAAAAAAACAAGGACTAATGACAAACAGGACAAAACCAGAAAATAACAGAAAAATAAACACAAACCTTGCATCCCTGACAGTGTGCAAATTTATAGAAACAAAGTTGAGTGTTTTTCAGTTATAACTTCATGATTTTGGATATAATTGCTTGTTTCATTTGTCATTTGTGTTGTTATATGTGTTGTTTTGATATATCATTATAAAAATGGCTGGCAAGGTGGATTCGTGGTTAGCATGTTCACCTCTCAGTGCTTGGGGATTCCAGGTTCGAATCTCAAATTGGGAGGAGATTCCACTTCCTCCCTGTGTCCGCGTGGGTTTCCTCTGGGTTTTCTAGTTTCCTAGTAAATTGAATGCTCTAAATTGCCCCATATAGACTGTGTTTGTGTGTCTGTGTATGTGAGTGTGCCCAGCGATAGATTGACGCCAAGATGAATGTCTTTATTGCCTTCACAAATAGGATTTATATAGAGATATTTATTCACACCCACATATTGCATGACACTGATTAATGAGCTATGAACAATTCATAGTTTTAGTAGCTACCAGTTATTTCCTGTCCACAAAGTTGTAATCTTACCCAAGTCAATATTTCCTTTATTATTACTCCATCTATGTTCTGGGCCTAGGGTCAGTGTTTGGCTAAAATCTTGGCTTATAGCTTTTTTTTTCGGAATAATTGTGTGATATGTTTTGTTAAATGTCATATCAAAGTTAGTTCACAACATTAAAGGTTTGCTTGGATCTTATGGTGTGTTTTAATACATATTTCCATGGTCACATTTGCAGTTCTGAGTGCACAAGTTCATTCACACTAGAATGGTTACATTTAATTGCACTTTAAAAACATCAGTCTGAATCTGATTATCAGTAACACTTTCATAGAAATGCACTGGCTTACACAAAATCACGCTCAAAAACAAATGTAACATAATTTTTTTTATGTGCAATTAACATTTGCAAGCAGGTGTAACAAAACTAATAAGGATTTGGTCTACTTTTGAACTCCCTGACAGCTCTGAACCTTAAGGGAATGCAATCATACAAGACATAGACAGTTTGGGGAGAAATGGTGGTGCAATACTGAAGAAGAAAGTGCAATTTTTAAAACTTATACTTGCACAGGGGGTCAGGCAAAAAATCTCATTTTTTAAACAAAGAAAGGCATATTAACAAAGGAAAAGGTTCAGAGGATTTTATATAAAACATGTTCAGTGTAATATATATAATGAATGAATGAACTAGAGCCTGTTTCACTTTTGCATGCTACTTATTTGCTGTTAATTCAGACCTGTTAATTCTGACCGCCCTAAAACCTGTGAACTAGTCCTAATCATGGTCTAAAATTCTAAATGGTCTAAAAATGTTGCTTAAAATTTTATAATTTAACCCTTTTTATGCGTTATTGGGTTTTTAACAATTGACTTTTGAATTAACTCACAAGTATTTAAAATAAAAAAGGGTGTGCATGTGTATGTCTGTGTATTGCATTGGTGGGTGTGCATCAATGGTCTATTAACTCTGTTAGTGATTTTAGAGGAAATGCACGTTCAATTAAACCAAATAAGGACAGGATCAGGATAACAGCAACCACAACAATCATTAGTGTTATTTTGTGCAAATATAAGCTGTGTTGATGTAGATCAGAGGCATTCAAACAATTGTTAGGCCATCATTTTTGAAACTGTCAAGAAAATAGTATGAAAACTATTAAAGTGTACTTTGTATAGTAAATAAGGTCAAACCATCCTATTTATCCATTTTAGAACCTTTTCATTAGTGTTTTAAAATAATACGAAGAATAATAAGAATTATAATGAGATCAATTATTATTATTATTATTATTATTATTATTGTTAATAATAATAATAATAATAATAATAATAATAATAATAATAATAATTTTATTATTAATATTATTACTATAATTATTATTTTAACAGAATTAAATCAGTTTGCCAGCATTCAAATAAAACTTTATTTTTCATTTAGCTTTCATTTTCAATATGTATATTATATAAACAAAAGTATTGGGGCACACTTTTTTTTATTAATTTATGTACTTTAATGAGCACTAATGCAATAAGTGTAACCATAAACACATGGTTCAGTGAGTTTCGTGTGGAAAAGACTTGTGTGAAGTTCTGACCTTAACCTCATCAAAAAAACCTTTGAACTTGAAAAAAGAAATACATTTCTGGGTGAATAGGCAATAATTGCCACAGACGTACCCTGGAAAGAAAGCCGTCTAAGAAGAAATGAAGCTTGGCTTTAAATTTGATGTAATAAATGCTGCTGCAGGTGTAACGTGTAGGTGTCTTTTGTGTTTGTAGATGACATGTATTCTGTAAACTAATTGTTTACTTGCATCTGTGGATAGCTTTTATATGTATGTATGTGCATGCATGTGTGTGTGTATAGACAGCATGTTTTGTAAGTGTTCATTGTCATATTTGTGGTTAATGTTTGAAAAGTGTGTGTGTGTGTGTGTGTGTGTGTGTGTGTGTGTGTGTGTGTGTGTGTGTGTGTGTGTGTGTGTGTGTGTGTGTGTGTGTGTGTGTGTGGTGTGTGTGTGGGTGTGCACGCTTGGCATTGTAATGGGCTGAGGAAGGACAGAAGGCAGCTTCACCTTCTCAAGGACAAGCAGAGATTAACGACCACCATGCTCACATACTCATCCCCTAGAGGCACCCACTCAAGCACACATATCAACACATGAGTTGCTGGTTCGGCTGTGTAGCTATAACCTAAATCGGAGTTATAAATTCCATGTTAGAACCTATATTTCGTTTTCAGAGTAAACATTATGAAATATTGTAATGTTTATTTGTTTCAAAATACTTATTGAAAAACTTATTAAACTTTCTATCCTATATCTCTGGTCTTTAAGCACTGCTTGACTGGATAAACCCCTCAGGGTTCAAGGAAGTCAAGTATCAAGATTTCTCTTTGTATTGGAACAAAAAGGGTGGAAAGAGACTTTCGCTAGAAGTAAAAACAAGTAACTACCACTGTGGCTTCAAAGAACAAACCCTTTAAATTAAGCATTAATGTTTTTTCCTTGACATCTTCTTTCCTGGTACTTAATCTGAAATTTTTATGTATTACTAAACTGAGTTAGGACTTAGCTGACTGGTAATTTAATAGCAGGTCTTCTCTACTAGTAAATAAACTGAAATAAGCAGTGTAAAAATCTTGAAAAATGCGGTACAACTATCTTTTTATCCCTAGGTTATACAAGTAATACATTCATCAACAAACTACTTTTTTGGGGAGACATCAGAAGTGGCAATAATTTATTGAACTCCGGCTGACAGTAACAATCACATGATAACAGCCTGTCATAAACCCCAGGACATTTTCTGGTGGCTTGTGGGTCATCTTGGCCTGCCATTAACAGTCAGCTCGACCAGCTATACTATAGAGAGAATGAGGAATAGTAGGATCAGCTAATACTTTCCATTTTTTAACACGCCACAACATTTTTTTAAAGTGCAAATGTACATATACAAAAACAAGTACTCTGATTCCTTAAAACGAGTACACAAATTGTCTTGACTAAGATACTTGTCGTGATGGACGGTTCATCCAAAATTAAGTGGTGGTGCAAAATTAACTGTTTTATTGGACTGCAAAGAGGTCATAGATAAATACTTAATTAACAAAACAGCATGATGGGATATGCAAGTAAATCAAACTTTAAACAACAAATATTTGCAGAAAAATAGACTAAAACATTGCAAAAAATTGGTAAGAATGAATACAAAAGGAACCAATAGAAGGGAAATAAAAGAGTCTGCTGGACGCACATAAGGTATATATTTGAACAGACAAAATAAAGCTTGTGGAGCAAATGAGAATTTACACAGATTGAGGGAGGGAGAAAGCCACACAAGGCTCAACTCTCTGCCTAACAGACAAACAGACCATTGTGGCACAAATAAAACCAAAATGACAGAAAGAGAAGAAGAGACAAAACTGAAGTTATACATTATAAACAAAAACTGATAGCATGTGAAACACGGCAGCAATGAGATTAAACTCTCCAGTGGCTCCTTGTAGCTGCTTGCATTCAGTACAAGGCACTGACTCTAGCCTACAGGAAAATCTCTGGATCTGTCCCTCTTACCTTTACTCTGTCTTCCCAAGATACATTCTGACTCATTCACTGTGCTCTATGAATGAAGCACAGTCAAATGAATGTTGTCTGGTGATTTAATCTCACTGTGGTGTTAATTCTCACTCCATATCATTCACCACTGCTAGACGGTAGAACTATCTTCCCAACTCTGTCCGTAAGCCTGAGGCACTTCAAAAAAAGAAAAAAAAGAAAAAAAACTCAAAACAGATTTCTCCCACAAACACTTGCTATTTAAAACATATATAATCAGATTGGATAATGATCAGGTTTATTATATGACAGTGTAGCTTAAGCACTAACCTCTCTAATTTTTAAGTTGCTTAAAAGTTGATAAAAGGTTTATTTACATCATCCAGCAATTCTGCAGGATAGCATATTATCTCTGTGTTATACTCTTTCTCCTAAGCTGTTATATAAAGTTGATCTCTGAATGAGACATGAGTAAGAATCAGGAACAAGTTTCCTGAGGCACCAAAAATCAACATTTCAGCAATAAAATTTTTACTCTGAGGTTACATTGTCCAGATATAAGAAACTGTGTCCTCAGTGGTGTCGCTCAGACAGCAACTTGTGAACCAGACAGCAACTTGCAGAGCCAAAGAAATATAAGAAGTAACTGACTCACCTAACATGTGTTCTGTTAAATGTGTATCTATGTAGGACAAGAGAGGGAACTGATGAGTTCTGAGTGAGGAAAGAGAGACAGAAACCTGGAGACAATAGATGACTGTATGTGCTCAAACTACAAAGCATTGCCAGAGCCTGAGTCACTGATTGTAAGTGACTGTCTGACATTAATTGGAGGATTAATGGAGCAAATATATATTCTGGGAAGTAAAACTTGTTTGTTAAAGTGTGTGATGTATATAGTGTGTGATAAATGTTCGGGGTTCAAATCGTAGGTCCACTGAAGTTACCGATCTGGATCCTTTAGCAAGGCACTTAATCCTCATTGCTCCAGAGATGCTGTGTTTAACTCTGTGCTCTGACCCCAACCATCTAGTTGGGATACTTGTAAGTTTCTGTGGATAAAGGCATCTGCTAAATGACCACAGGTAAATAAAAATCATGATCAATGAATTCACACTCAGCTCTGACATCAATTAACACTAAAAAATAGAACATTTAGCCTGTAGGTCTAGACATGAAAATGTAAAACACAAGTGGAGAAGAATGTAGAAATGCAGAAGGAAAATGATACCTGTAATCAAATTTTTTGACCTTTGATGCTAGGAACTGAAATAGTGCACTTAGCAAAAGTTGTATAATCATACTGTTGGCTGGTTTGATCTTTGGTGACGTTCTCAGGGTATTGTCTATTTTATTTATTAATCCATCTAATGGTGCAAAAAACATGTCAGAATAAATTAATCACTGTGGTAACCTGTTCTCCTGACTGATTTTGATCTAAGTCAAATACAAATACAGCTGCATCTCTCCGTGACAGTTATACATTTACAGTCATGTTAGCAGATGCTTTTATCCAAAGAGAATACAAATGGGAACACCACAAGTCAGAATCATGAAGAAAACCAATTATACGTAAATTCATCAACTGATTGTTATCGATGCTGTGCCCCCCCCCCCCCACCACCCACCCCCCCCCCCCCCCCCCCCCCCCCCCCCCCTTTTTTTCTTTGGTTTCTGCTGCAAAGAAGTATTTGTTAAAGAGATGGGTCTTCAGTAGTTTCTTATAAATAAGTTATTAATTTCCAAGTAGTTGACCATGTCAGTTGATTTACTGCTTCATCAATAGCAGGCTCCATCATCCGGGACCAATGGAAAAGGGGTATGGGATGATCATTAGTAGCCAAGACAACTAATCCCAGCTTGCCCACCTAATAATGACAGAATGAAGGTCAGAGCTGTATGTGTGGGTGAGTGGCACGCCTGTGAGGTCTGTCTCAGTGTATGTACTGTGTCTGTGTGAGTATGAATCTGTCTAGCCAGTCTGTGTCTTCGTATTTGTGTGTGAGGCTCAGGTGGGGGAAACTGTCCACAGGACAACAATTAGTCCTTCGTGCACTACACAAATGTGGTCTTTATGGAAGAGTGGCAGGAGAAAGCCATTGTTAAAAGAAAACCATAAGAAGTCCCGTTTGCAGTTTGCCAGAAGCCATGTTGAGGACACAGCAAACATGTGGGAAGAAGGTGCTTTGGTCAGACGAGACCAAAATTGAACTTTTTTGGCCACAATGCAAAACGCTATGTGTGGCGGAGAAATAACACTGCACATCACTCTGAAAACACCATCCCCACTGTCAAATATGGTGGTGGCAGCATCATGCTCTGGGGTGCTTCTCTTCAGCAGGGACCCGGGAAGTTGGTCAATGTTGATGGGAAGATGGATGGAGGCCAAATACAGGGCAATCTTGGAAGAAAACCTGTTGGGAGTCAGCAAAAGATTTGAGACTGGGGCGGAGGTTCACCTTCCAGCAGGACAACGACTCTAAACATAAAGCCAGAGCTACAATGGAGTGGTTTAGGAAAAAAAAGAATATTCATGTGTTAGAATGGCCCAGTCAAAGTCCAGACCTAAACCCAATTGAGAATTTGTGGCAAGATCTCAAAACTGCTGTTCACAAACGCTCTCCATCCAATCTGACTGAGCTTGAGCTGTTTTGCAAGGAGGAATGGGCAAGAATTTCAGTCACTAGATGTGCCAAAGCTGGTGGAGACATACCCTAAAAGACTTGCAGCTGTAATTGCAGCAAAAGGTGGCTCCACAAAGTATTGAATCAGGGGGGCTGAATATTTTTGCACGTCGCACTTTAGCACGTCAGTTTTTTATTTGTAAAAAAAATGTTGATTCATGTATAATTTTCCTTCCACTTCACAATTGTATACCACTTTGTGTTGGTCTTTCACATTAAATTCCAGTGAAATATATTTATGTTTGTGGTTGTAATGTGACAAAATATGGAAAAGTTCAAGGGGTATGAATACTTTTTCAAATAACACTAAAGAATAGAACATATAGCCTGTAGGTCTAGACAAGAAAATGTAAAACACAAGAGAAGAATCCGAATAGAAACAATGCAGCAGCTGAAACTGATCCTGTACACAAATGTGTGATGCTGATGCTAGGAACAAATAGTGCACTTAGCAATCATAGTTGTATAATCATACTGTTGGCTGGTCTTGATCTTTGGTGGACGTTCTCAGGGTATTAGTCTATTTTATTTATTTCATCCATCCAATGGTACAAAAACATGTCAGAATAAATGAATCACTGTGGTAAACCTGTTCTCCTGACTGATTTTGACTTTAGTCAAATATTGAAATATTGGTGCATCTCTATGGAAGTATAGCAGTTATACATTTACATTTAGTCATTTAGCAGATGCTTTTATCCAAAGCGACTTACAAATGAGAACACCACAAGTCAGAAGTTATGGAGAAAACCAATTATACTGTAAATTCATCAAACCTGATTGTTATCGATGCTGTGCCCCCCCCCCCCCCTTTTTTTCTTTTTTCTCTGCAACAGGTATTTGTTAAAGAGATGTGTCTTCAGTAGTTTCTTAATAAATAAGTTATTAATGCTAGTTATAAGTAGTTGACCATGTCAGTTGTTAATTTAATGCTTCATCAACCTAGCAGGCTCCAACAAAAACACACCCAAGAAATTTAGTGTTTGGGGTGGTGGGATGATCATTAGTAGCCATATATAATTACTAATCCCAGCTTTCCCAACTTAATAATGACAGATATGAAGGTCATGAGCTGTATGTGTGGGTGTGTGTGCACGCCTGTGTGTCTGTTTATCTCAGTGTATGTACTGTGTCTGTGTGAGTATGAATCTGTCTATTTTAAAGTCTGTGTCTTCGTATTTGTGTGTGTGTGTGTGTGTGTGTGTGTGTGTGTGTGTGTGTTTGTCTCTGTGTCTACATAGTGGTGAGTCCATGTGTGACTGTACGTCTTAGTGTGAGAGCATATGTGTGTGTGTGTGTGTGTGTGTGTGTGTGTGTGTGTGCATCAGAGAGAGAGAGAGAGAGAGAGAGAGAGGGGAGAGAGAGAGAGAGAGAGAGAGAGAGAGAGAGAGAGATAAAGAGAGCAATAAACGCTAGCTGTTTCTCAATTCCTTTTACACTCTCCAATAAAATCCTGGGAGACACAGAAACATCTGTCAGATAGATGGGGTGATAGAAGTAAAAGAAAGGCCAGACACGGATCCATCAATTTACCACCTCCAGCCGACACACACAAGTCGTGTGACCTTCATTAGTTGAATCACTCTTGAGATGTGTAATTAAATGTGTAATTTTTCTTTTTAGTTCTGCCATTTATCTGTAAAAATGTCCCACTTAATTATTTTAATAGCTTTATTTATGGCTTCATTAATTAAAATTTATTAGTAAATCATTAAATACCACACAGCTATATCACATTGCATTCAAAACTCCATATTCTCTAATTGATCTGCGTTTAATATGAATAAGTACTTATTCTAATTGAGGTGTGACCAACCTGATGTGTGACAGCACTATTGAAATGTGACAATTTCATCTAAAAATATTAAAAGATGATTTAACACAGAATTGATTTTAAATTTTATACATCTGGAAATGTGTTTCAGTGGTAGTACCTTGTGTCATCAGTGGTAGTACAAAAAGTTTATACAAATAATTTAATTGATAATTTTATTTATTACATTTTTCTCTCACTGATTTTAACTGTAGGAAATGAGCATATTGTTGACCCTGTTTTGTATGGGTACTAAGATGAAAAAAAACAGGAAAAAAACAGATTTTTAATAATCATAATCAAAGAAATATAAAACTAGCCAGAGAATGCACATTCTACATACCAAACAAAGTTTATCAATACTTCTCTTAACAAACGACTCTTACTACTCTTCTAGCAAACCAATGTATACTTTACATTTACATTACATTTACATTTAGTCATTTAGCAGACGCTTTTATCCAAAGCGACTTACAAATGAGAACACCACAAGTCAGAAGCCATGGAGAAAACCAACTATACTGTAAGTTCATCAAACCTGATTGTTATTCGAAGCTGTGCCCCCCCCCCCCCCTCCTTTTTTTTTTTTTATTTATTTTTTTTATTTTTTTTTTTTTTATAACAGGTATTTGTTAAATAGATGCGTCTTAAGTAGTTTCTTAAAACTGTTTAGAGATTCTGCCTTACGGACAGAGTTCAAGTTGAAGTTCAAGCATTTTATTTATATAGCGCTTTTTTCCAATAGTACATTGTCACAAAGCAGCTTTACAGTGTTATAAGCCTAAAACCCCAAAAAGAGCAAGGCGAAGCAACAGAAACAATCTATATCTATATCTATATCTATATATATATATATATATATATATATATATATATATATATATATATATATATATATATATAAAGAAGGGGGCACTGACCCAGTCCTAGTGCTGCAGCACAGAACATGCTGAGATGCTGGGGAAAGCCTTCATCCTCCTCAGGACGAAGCAACCACCTGTGGAGCTACAGCTGAGCTGCCAGCAGGGCTGGAGCATGGCTTATGACCTTCGGCTTTCACTTATGGCCGGCAGGTATAAATGGCTTACTGCGCACTGTCTGCTCTTTAACAGCGAGTGGCCACACCTGAGGCTTAGTAGAGCCACCACTGCAATCTTCTTGGCTATAGCAATATACAAAAGATATTACCTAAAACCTATATAGAACTACATATAGTTATATACTTCATATAAAAAAAACAAACAAAAAAAAAAAAAAATATATAATATATATATATATATATATATATTTTTTTTTTTTTTTTTTTTTTTTTTTTTTTTTTTTTTTAAATTTTTTTTTTTTTTTTTTTTCTCATTGCTCTACCCATCATCAAATCTACCACAACTTTCTAAAGACTTTACAATATTTTTGTTTTTAATGAAAAATTTAAAAAAAGCAATAAAATGAAGAAGCCGAATGTTTACCATGTGATGGGCAGTTAAAATAAAACAAAACGTTATTTGTAAATGACTGATATGCCTGTGTTAAAATATTGCAATTACAGAATATTTAATAAATGCCTATTAACAAAAAAATGTACATACTGGCACAGACATTGCCTTAAAAATTACAAAAAACAAGAGAGAAAACTGGGAATGAAACCACACACACCAGTACTAAGCAATGATGGTGAACGCAGATTATCCTTAGTCTGAGAGTGTGACCTTGAAAGTGAGACAGAGACAGAAATCTGAGCACTGGGTCACAAAAAGGAGGCGGAAAATAGATGAATGAAAGAGAAGCCAGGCAGACAGGCACTAAGGGAGAACGAGTGGGAGACATAGAGATTTAATACATTCACCAATAGCATTATTGTTAGTGGTAATAGCTCAATAAAGCTAACCTGATTATCATGTGTAGCTCCTTCGTGCTTTTTCACCTCTTGTTCTCCCTTTCTCTTATGCCTGCCTCTCTCAATTAATTTCACTGGCATTACTGTCAAATATTACTTTACAGTGAAATAGTAAAAAAGTATGTAGACCCCTGATGTCACATCTGAATAAATCACTTGGACAACCTATTCCCAAGAGCAAAGGCATTATAATTAAAGTTCCCCTCTTTTCCTTCTATAATCATAGCCTGTGCTTATATGGTTTTCCACAAGGAATTAAATTGTGACTATAATAAGTCGGCCTTATTTTGCCAGGACTGGGAAAACCCCATAATGATGAAGTTGCAAACTACAATTCTTGGTACAACTGGTTGAACATTTAGAAACCTACACACAAATTACATGACCTTTTTGTCTTTTGTTTCTTTTATTAATTGTGTGTAGGTGTGCACCCTCTCTGAGGTAAACTTCAGTGTGCATGCAGTTGAAAGAGTAGCTTTCCATCTGAGGTATGCTTGGGTTATAGGGTTTAGAATGCTCATCTAAGATATCGATGTTCTCTATTTATCATCATCCTATTATGTAGGATGTACATGTGCTTAAAGTTTTTTTATAATGCTTTTATTTTTTTTTGTTTTTTTACTTGTGACTACAAACTATTATTTGTCTTTTGTGGTTGGGTTTGGCTTGCCCACATTTACCAGCATGCCATGCTCATATGACTATTATTGTAAGAGAACGTGTTCAGTGTGATATTCAATCTGCCATTTAAGAATTATTATTCTGCTAAGATTCTTTAGTAAAAGCCAGTATAGACTTATACGATCAGATTTATGCATATATTTATATGTTTATCAAAACAGTGCTTGTAACTGTATTTATAGATTTCTTTCAACATGATTTATATGTGTTTAATTTATGTTAACCAATGTAACAAGACATTGTATGTTTTTTTCTTTTTAATGTATTGTAGCATAAAATAGTTCAGATATGAAATTAGCTTGCATAATTACTTTTAGGTTACAATATTTCCATTATGTGTGGACCATGAATGGCAAATTGTCACTTTGTGTTTTTACGGAAGTTTTTACACTAAAAATCCAGCTTCATACCCATTTTGCTGCTGAAGCACTGTCCAAGGTCCTGATGCTGCTCTTTGTTTATCTATAAAGAGCATCTATAGAACAGTAACCCTGATAAAAAGCAAGCGATATCTAATAAAAAGTTTTTAAATGTTTTTTCAAGTGTTGTTTATGTGGCTTGTTCATTATGCATAATAAATAGTTATGGACATGTCCACTTTGGCATATTGATATTGCCGATATACAGTATAGTGCTTATTTGGGCCTTGCTCACAAACAGTTTGAAAGCTTTTTCTCTGTGAATGTCTTACTTTCCCTGTTTATGCCTTACTTTAATTATGCTGACTATTGGACCTCAAAATCGAATACACACCTCCACCAACACAAAAAAATGAATTATTGTAACTCTTACCTCACAGAAAATAAATAATAAAATAATAAATATCTATGTACATGTCGACTCAAGCAAAGATACAGACACACACACCAGATATAGAAATTTTTGTTCAAATGTGTGTTTGTGTGTCAGTTATTTGTTTAAAATATAATTTTAACCTTTTATTCCTCATTGTATGTGTATGTGTGTATATATATATATATTATGAGCAGTATATGTAAGGTGGCAATAACAGGGTGCACCCAAGATGCACGAGGCAACCATTAAACTCCCCTAAGAATTAGGAGTACACAGGAGTATAATTCTTAAAAGCGTGTCACATTATTTGAACCTGACAAATGTACCAGGATTTAAAAATGACACATGAAACTGTTTTCGCAGACACCGACCAGCTGTATTGCCTCTCCAATGCTGAAATAAGAACAAAAAGCCCATATTGTTTTTTAGTTTTAGTAATGCTGGAAAAAAGGAATAGAGAAGGGGTTGCAGGAGACAAAAGAAGGGAAGGGAGGGTCACACACATGTGTCTGACTCTCTCTCTCTCTCACTCATGCAGAGAACTTTTTTTTTACCCTTTAATTTTTTGTAGACAAAGACATATGGTAGCTGATTCAGTAACCATACTCTGTGAGTAAGAGTGTGTTAACTAACTGTGTCTCTGCCATTCAAAAAAAAAAGAGAGTTTGCGGAACAATTTCTCTGTTACACATTTATTGTTTCTTTTTTTCACTTGAGTGGGACAAGTGGATTCATTATTACATGTTGGTCGTGAATCACTGCCCGAAGGGTTGGGACCATGCTAGATACGACATAAAAAAGTAAAAAATGTTTTTGCAATCCTTCAGGAAATGAAACAAAGGCATGTTAAATTGGCGAGGAATTAGGTAGGCCAGATAACTTTTCGTCCTCAACAAATCCACATAGGCCATTAATATTAACAAACCCTTTCAATTATATTTTATTCTGGCAAAAAACATTTTCAACAAGAATACCCCAAATATAGATTCTCCATACTTTATATCTAATAATATACTTACTGTACTTGGGCGGCACGGTGGCTTAGTGGTTAGCACGTTCGCCTCTCAGCACTAGGGATTCCCGGTTCAAATCCCCATCTGGGTAGAGTTTCCATGTTCTCCCCGTGTCTGCGTGGGTTTCCTCCGGGTTCTCCGGTTTCCTCCCACAGTCCAAAAACATGGAACAAGTCAATTGAGTCATTTTTATTTTAAAAAAAAAGGATCCTCTTGTCACTTCATGAATTTAAACTGTTATACATGGATAACTATGCTACTGTGCTTAGAAAAATACTTAGATTTATAGCACTTCAAATAGGCAGAGGAATCAGAAAGGAATGTGCCTTCACCATCGCTTATTGCTTTGGTCATTTAACTTCTGGCAGACTTATTATGCCTCTTGACACTGGAAGTGAGAATTAAAGAATTGCTTTGTACACAGATGATTTTTCTACATAGATCACCAAATTCCAGTCATAATGAGGTGTTTTTGAGAATATAGCACCCTGAAAATTTTTTTCAAAATCATTAGCTTTGCCTTTAAACACACTTCAGAACATAGCCTTGGTAACATATCCCTTTCAGCTCTCTGAAATTGGCTTCAAATACCTTCCTTTGATTAAATATACATTTTTTTACATTAAAACATGAGACTCTATCTATTTTTTAGTAGGATAAACATAGTGTGAGTTAACATTTTCTTCTTATTGGTTATATTTATTTCAAAATTAGATTAGTTTTTTTAAATAAAAAAGGGGGACAGCTCACAATTTATTTGTAATAATACAATGACAAGACTTGCAGACATCAAATTTGGCACAAAGGAAATGGTTTGGCATGTGTGCCTAATCTGTACTTCTGGTCATCCCAGATCAAATATTTAATTAATTTGTGTACAGACATTCTGTAGTATCACTGGGTAGGCATAAAGGTCAAACCATTGCTTCATGCATCTCTTGCACATTTACTGGTTAGGACACTACAACTCCTGACAACTTTACAAAATATACTGTAGAACTATTTTAGCCCAGATTAACACAAGAAGATATCTGAGAATTTAATTAACTATTTTTTACTAAAGCTATTAATTCTGATTATCCACAACAGATTATAATAGGGGGCATTTGGCCTGAAGCAAAAAGGGGATCATTCAATGCTCTGGTTTTCTGAAATAGCAGATTCTTTCACATTCACAAGTATTCTGATTGAAAGAACCAACAACAATTTACTTTAATACTTGAAATTAAATTTTATTACAAATAATGTAACTCACATCAAGAAGTAGCATGGATGAACTTCTAGTGGATGAATTTATAGTTCAAAATACAAGAGGTTTGATTAATTCTAAGACATTTTTTCAAATAACAATAAGCCTTTTCCAGATGTAGTTAGAGGACTTTGGGGAGGAATTTGAATTTTCTAATATTAGAAAAGGACTAGTCTGTGATTTTTTAAGACCTATTTCTTAAACTTACATTTTTAATAAAAAGTTATACAAGTGTTCGCTTATACAGGTTTTAACCAACAGAACTATTTTGTGTTTTAAAGACAGGAAAGGAAATATTCATCCATGTATTTTGGCAATGCAAGACATGTACTGCTTTCTGGGATAAGACGAATCAGATTCGTTCTTAGGCTGTTGCATTACTACCTCTAGAGAACCTGATATATGACCCACACTATCAGGTGGATGTTTACACTTTTTTATAGAGGTTTACTTATGGATAAAAAGACTAAGAGGATAAAAGAAAGGTAAATTGTAATTTACCCTTCCATTATTTGATTAAACATTGTTTAGTGTGATATATGACTAATGTGCACATAGATAGGCACAGACTACAAATTAATGGTATAGAACATAAATGCAAAGGGAATGAAATAAAAAAAAGAGCGCCTAAACCTTGGCAAACAGGATCACAATAAAGCTCAGAGCAGAACAATATAGACAAATCAAAGAAGAAGGCAGATTTCTGAAAGTGGAACACATTGTGTCTGGATGACTAGAAGTAAAAGAAACTCGACCAAATGGAATCACATAATTCTCACTAGAGAGGATGAGAGGAAGTGAAAAGACAAACAAAATGAAACAACAACAATGAAAACACATTTGACAGGTAAAACATTTGAACACAATTAACTTGATGATAAACAAAAATGGTAAAAAGTACAAACTAGGCATAACAAGCAGAAGCTGTCCAAAACAAGAACACAGAAAGGCTTTTTGAGAAAAAAAAAAAAGACAGCGAGAGAACGAGCAAGAGAGAGAATAAGCTTTTTAAATAGACAACAGGAAGCGGGCAGGTGTGAGTGGATAAACATTTGTGTTTTGATATTAAAATTATAAAGCTCTGCTTGAAATCAGCAGAATAAGGGAGATATTTATTACCCTGTCAGGTCTAATGCAAAGCATTGTTCTGAGCTCCATTGCAGATACTTATTGGCTTTATTTAACATATTCTCAAACAATACATTTGAAGTTTATATATTTATATAGAGCTTTTTACAATAGTACATTGTCTCAAAGCAGCTTTACAGTGCCCTCTTACAGATTTATGTTGTTGCTGCTTATAGTTTTAAGATAATCAAACAAATTTTAAGATCAGACCTGAGATAACCTAAGTGTACAAAATGCAGAGTTTCAGTAATGAGTTCATTAATTAATGGAAAAACATACAAACTATTGCCCCTTAGTCATAAATAACGTTTGTGCCACCCTTGGTGGGCAAAACTGCCATTAAGCAATTGTGATAATTGGCAATGAGTAACGTATCTATAGAGGAATTTTGAAAATGTACAACCTTTAATTCGGTCACATTGGAGAGTTTTTGGGATTAATTGGCCTGTTTAAGTTCATGCCACAGCATTACATTCAGACTTAAATATGTACTTTGACCAGGCCAAAAACCTTTCTTTTTTCATTTTTTAGCCATTCAGGGAAAGACTTGCTAATGTGTCTTGGATCATTGTTCTGCTTCAAAAAACCTTACCCTTAAACTTAAGGTTACAAACTGATGGACAGACAATTATTTCAGTCACCAAATAAATAAATTCGAAATAAATGTTTAAATGTGTTATTGTAACAGATGCCTGCGGCACCTGTTCCTCGTTTGGTTTTCTTATTATCTCAGCTGGGTGATTGGTTTGTTTTGTGCACGTGATTAGTTGTTATTTAGTTTCCGTTTCCCCTCTGTTCGGTGCACGTCTTTGTTTTGTGGTTATTATACCCTATGTTACTTTGTTCGTTTGTTCCCCCTTTTTGTAGGTGTTCCGTCACCAGGTTTTTAATAAATTCGGTTTGGTTTTTATCCCGGTGTTTCTAGACTTCTCCTTCCACGTTCTGCCATGGTGCGTCGCTGCACAATTGTTCTGCGCAGGTCGCACTCGTGGGAGCTTGTTCCCTCCGTTTGTTGCCCGGGAAACGCTCACTATACGCAAGCGGAGTACGAGATTGCTCCGCGTAGCCGCTCACTTCTGTGGAAGAACGGACATTTGTGACAGTTATTTATATGAATTAACATTTAATTTACAATATATTATCAAAAATGATATAATTTAGTTCAAATTGACCGATTATGTTTTTTCTTTCAGTAAGCCAATTGCATTTTTAAGTGCATGATCTAGTGCGTGATGGTGTTGTAGCTCAGTGGTGAGGGTGAGGGATATCAATCTGATGGTTTTGGGTTCAAATCCCAGGTCCACTGAAAATACTCATGTGTGTCCTTAACAGTTTTTAATCATTACAGCTCCAGGGGTGCTGTATGGTCAACTCTGTAATCTGACCCCAACCAAGTTGGGATACTTGGTTCCTTTGAATAAAACCATCTGCTAAATGATTAAAAGCAAATGTAATGATAAGGTGGTCTAAATGAATTTCATTTAAATTTATCTGCAGTATATAAAGGGTTGTAATGCATTTGATTTATTGCATGTAACTGGTGCAGTTAAAACTGATGCCACCCACTGATGCTGTGGTGACTGCATTTGCGCTCATGTCATCAAGTGCTTGGTGCTGGGTCATTACACATTCATAGATGAGATAGAACAACAGGCTGCCAGACACACAATGCTATAGTGGACAGCCTTAGTTCTGATCTTGACTAGCAGATGTTACACTTCTTGTATTACCGAGGTGTGCAAGAAAGTGTGGCTAAGTAGTAAGTTGCCAAGACTTGTGTGTTGGTGAGGCAGAACTAAATTCATAGCTCTTGCCCCCTGGTGAAAGAATGGGTTGGATGAGGCTCTCCCAAGCATCTCGGCACAATTGTGATTGCTCACACTCATAATAAGCATTGTTAAGAATGGCAAACATTAAATTGCAAAAGTGTGGGTTGTGATTGTAAAAGCATATCCCCACCATAGTACCACCTGAGCTTGAGCTTCATGCCCTTGCACTAGTAAGAATTGCAGATGTTCTGAGGTATTAAAGCATGCTTTTTAATTTAATTATTAATAAGTTTATCAGTTCTTTTTTTTCATTTTGTTTTCGATATGGTTGAAGTTTATCTGATTATTTCATTTCTAATGGTGTTTTGTCTCATGTGGTTGGTCCTTTTTTTCCCCCAAAGCCTACCAGCATGCCATCCAGTTAAAAAATTAAATGCTATCTTTTTTTCTACTTTAATTTTTATTAAATAATAAATATACAGAGGCGGCATGGTGGCTTAGTGGTTAGCACGTTCGCCTCTCAGCGCTCGGTTCGAATCCCCATCTGGGTGGAGTTTCCATGTTCTCCCTGTGTCCAGGTGGGTTTCCTCCGGGTTCTCCGGTTTCCTCCCACAGTCCAAAAACATGGATCAAGTTAATTGAGTTCTCCAAATTCCCCCATGTAGAGTGTGTATGTGTGCATGAGTGTGTGCCCAGCGATGGATTGGCGCCCTGTCCTGGGTGTATCTGCCCAGTGCCCGAAACTTTCTCCCCTGGATGGGCATGGGGAACCCCCCCCCACGACCCTGATATAATTTAGTTTGGAGCATAAATTTAAATCTAAATAGTTACATTACCTTTTCATGTTACATTTACATTTAGTCATTTAGCAGACGCTTTTATCCAAAGCAACTTACAAATGAGAACAGCACAAGTCAGTAGTTATGAAGAAAACCAGCTACACTGTATAATTAAGCTACAGGGAGCCAATAGAGAGAAAGTATTTTTTTTAAATTATAATTTCTAAAACAAAATGGTAACAGTGAGTATTGTTGTAATACTGTATATAATGAAGCAAAGGCTGAGGCAGTTTCAGAGTCAGTTGTGGACTTTAAGGCAATAAAAAGCATAGCCACATGTGGACAGAGTATAATTATTATTCTTTTCTGGTCACATCTCACTTGAGCTTTTTTCAACAGTGCTCTCACATTTTCCAATAGTAACGCTCTGTCTTTCCGTATACACAATCTTTAAAAAACTGATTTTACTGATTAAGCCTTAATTCTAAGCACTTAATAGAACTCATATGCACAATGATTCATCAGTAATAATGTAGATTTTACTCAAAAACATTTCAAAGCAATTGGTCACATAACACTTATGTAACAATTTATAAATAAAGATGTTTGAATTTTATCAGGTAAACATGATTTAATTTGACTATGAGTGTGTGTGTATTTATGTGTTTGCATTAATGCAACTCTTATAGTTAACCATCTGTAACACTGAATATAAATCACTGATTATTGCTTCATGAGCCACATTGCAAATGGCGTATGAGCAGTTGGGCAAAAGAATGTGTATGTGTATGTGTGTCTCTGTGTGTGTGTGAGAGACAGAGAGACTCTTGCTGTGCACCGATCTTGTTGAAAAACTCTTGTCTGAACTGAATGCTGATCAGCAAGCAAATAAATGAAAAACAGCCGTTTAGAGCCTTATCGGCCCTGGTAGTATCCCTTGCTCTCTCTCTCTCTCTCTCTCTCTCTCACACACACACACACACACACACACACAGACAAGCACACAAACACTCTCTCTAGAAATCAAGCTACAAATCAATATTAAAAAATCAATAATAAATACTTAGTGACCAGAGAGAGTGATATTATAAAACTATGGATGTAGACTATTCATTTGCTATTTATTAGAGCTTTACTGAACAACCCAGCTGTTGTTTATTTTGCATGTAGTTATAGTCTAAACATAGTCCAATCAGTGTCTGTGTGCTCAGGTTTACTCACTAATTTTATTACATTGCAATGTCTTTTTTAAAAAAAGTGAAATATACTGAACAATTACAGTACCCAGCTACCTACCATTCTATTGAAGTACATTAAAATATTCGATTTGTCCCGTCATTTTGCATTGGAGGGGTACTATGTAAACCCTTTTAAAAATATGATCTTCACTAAAATGGGTAAGCATTTACTCTTGAATAAAACAAACAACATCCAGCCAATCTATCGCTGGGCACACACACACACACACACACAAACACACACCTACACACACATACACAAACACAATCTATATGGGGCAATTTGGAGAATTCAATTGACCTTGATCCATGTTTTAAACTGTGGTAGGAAACCGGAGAACCCGGAGGAAATCAACGTTGGGATTCGAACTTGGAATCCCTAGTGATGAGTGGCAAACAGGCTAACCACTAAGCCACCGTGCAGCAAAACAAACAATGTATCTAAAAATTACATTAAAAAGTAACCCATCATAAAGATACAACAGAATTAGAAACAAAGAACAGATAGTAGTTAGTTAGTATAATAATAAATGGCATGTATGTGTCAGGTTGGGAGGGTTGGGAGGGTTGGGCCCCTCCCACCTGCCTCCCGTGTTTCGGGTTTCGGCCGTGTCGGGCTTCCGTAGGTAGGACCCACCCCCTTGAGCAGGGATTGGGCCCTACCTAATCACGGGCGACCTACTGGCAGGATTTAAGGTTTCTCGGCTGAGCTGCCAGTAGGTCAGCATTGTCTGTGTGTGGATATACATGGTGTATGTATATCGTCACGTCGGGTGTTCGTATGGTGGTTTAGTTTAATGTTCGTTCGGCTTCCTGCGGCTTTTCCGCGGTTGCATTTGTCTCCACGTATTCTCAGTACGTGCCATCGTGTCCGCAGCGGCGTTCCCGCTGCACCGATTCTTCTAGGTGTATTGAGCTCTCGGCTCGTTCTAGCGGCGTTCCCGCGATCAGCCATTAAAAGAGCTTTTTGTGTTTGTTTACCTGGTCTCCTGGCTCTGTGATTCTCCACCACGCCGCGCTGCACCGCCATTTTCCGGGCAGCGCGCCCCGTCGTAACAGTAATGCTGACCTCCAACAACAGTAGCAGAGTCCAGGATTCCTTCTCCGGGCAAGCAAACCCCTTTATTATATTTCAGCGCGACCGCATTCGGCCGCGTTTCCCGGTTTTCGTCCCGGGTGTATTACTTATCTGCGCTAGCTACGTTAGCATTCGTGCTAACCGCGTTTTAGCCGCGTCTCCCGGTTTTCGTCCCGGGGTTAGTTTTTTTTTTTTTCCTCCCCCACTATCGGCAGCTGCGTTAGCTTCGGCGCTAACCGCGATTAGCCGCATCTTCCGGCTGTTCGCGTTCTTAGCTCCGTTGCTGGCTCGCGTCGATAGTGTTTCCTTTGCCGCAGCATTTCGGCTATTTAGTTTGGCGCTAGCCACGCCGCTAGCCGCATTTCTTTGTAGCTGGACTTGGCTTTTAGATCAGCGTTAGCCACGCTATTAGCCGCGGGTTTTGCTGCAGCACCTGGCTGTTTAAATCCGGCACTAGCCATGCCATTAGACACCCCAGCACGCCGTTTTGGGTCGGCATCCTTTGCCCGGTTCACCCCGGGTTCTGATGCCGGTCCCGTGGGTGCCCACCTAGACGCGGTGAAGAGGCAGCTTCACCGCGGACAGACCGGGAGTCTCGCCGCACCCCGGTCCGTGCCGCCTCTCGCCGCACCCCGGTCCGTGCCGCCTCTCGCCGCACCCCGGCCCACGCCGCCTCTCGCCGCGCCCCGCGCCGTGCCGCCTCTCTCCGCGCCCCCCCGGGCCTTGGATTCAGACTCCGTCTCGGTTAGTCAGGACCGTATAACTGATAGTGTGGACAAAGTCCTGGCTCTCCCTTTGTGTTTCCAGGTGGCAGAGAAAGGGGAGACTGGGAGTCGTGGCATGGCGCTCGGCGCATTCGCCAGAGGGCAGTCCAGTGGTCGGATGAGGAAGCAGTGGAGTCCTGTGGTCTCCGCACAGGATCGTGTGACCCCTGCTTCTATCGATATAACCCACGCGCTGGACTATGTGCCCCGTAAAGTGGACAACCTGCCACCTGCAAAGGACACTTGGCCATCTGCTCTGGACAAGGGATCCGCCGGACCAGGAACTTTTGGGGTGGACATGTTCACTTGGGACCCTGGACCGGCTGCACTGATCATGGAGCCACCCGGAGTCACCGTGGCGTCCATTCGGGTCACGACCGCTTTCACTCGGGCCACTTATGCGTCCACTCGGGTTACAAGTGCGTTCACTCGGGTTTTTTCTCCGCTCACTCGGGTCACATGTGCGTGCACTTGGGTTTTTTCTCCTCTCACTCGGGTCACATGTGCGTGCACTCGGGTTTTTTCTCCGCTCACTCGGGTCACATGTGCGTGCACTCGGGTTTTTTCTCCGTCCACTCGGGTCCATTCTGTGTTCCCCCATTCCTCTTCTGCGGTCGCGTGTACCCGGGTTCCTCCTGTCTCTCCGGTTCCTCGGGTTCTCAAGGGGTTAGGGCATTACCGCACCCCTAGTGCGCGCAGAGGGTCACGGTGCTCCCGTACCCTCAAAGACTTTGGCTCCTCTCGTGCCCACCGGGGGCCAGGTCCTCCGCGCACACACCAGGGGTCACGGCGCCCCCACAGACTTAAGGGGTTCCGTCACTCTCGTGCCCTCAGGTCGGCTTGGCACCACACTCGCCTAAGGTCACATCCCCTTTCTCATAGGGTCACGGCGTTCCCGTACCCTCGAGAGGGCACGCCCTCCTCACGCTCACCTGGGGTCATGCCCCCCACACATTCGCAAAGGGTCACGGCGTTCCCGTACCCTTAAGAGGGCATACCTCCCGCGCATTCAAAGGGGGTCATTTCCTCACCGCCGACACAAGGGCCTACTTCCCCTTCTCTACCACACGGGGTTACAGGGTTTTCATACCCTTCGGGTCTCTCGACGGCCCTATCTCCTCAAAGGGTCACGCGCTCCTCGTCGGTCCACGAGGGCACGCCGGCCTCACCCTCACACGGGGTCACGGTGCCGCCGCACTCTTTGGCACGGCACCCCCGCACACTCCAGGGGCCTCCACGCTGCCCTCGAGCCCCTTTTTCGATTCCTTTTCGGCGTCCCCGGGTGCCTTTGCCCCCCGGTTGTTTTTGGGGGGGCGATATGTCAGGTTGGGAGGGTTGGGCCCCTCCCACCTGCCTCCCGTGTTTCGGGTTTCGGCCGTGTCGGGCTTCCGTAGGTAGGACCCACCCCCTTGAGCAGGGATTGGGCCCTACCTAATCACGGGCGACCTACTGGCAGGATTTAAGGTTTCTCGGCTGAGCTGCCAGTAGGTCAGCATTGTCTGTGTGTGGATATACATGGTGTATGTATATCGTCACGTCGGGTGTTCGTATGGTGGTTTAGTTTAATGTTCGTTCGGCTTCCTGCGGCTTTTCCGCGGTTGCATTTGTCTCCACGTATTCTCAGTACGTGCCATCGTGTCCGCAGCGGCGTTCCCGCTGCACCGATTCTTCTAGGTGTATTGAGCTCTCGGCTCGTTCTAGCGGCGTTCCCGCGATCAGCCATTAAAAGAGCTTTTTGTGTTTGTTTACCTGGTCTCCTGGCTCTGTGATTCTCCACCACGCCGCGCTGCACCGCCATTTTCCGGGCAGCGCGCCCCGTCGTAACAGTATGTATTTTTGATGCATATCAGCTGATTGATTTTTGCATAGTGTTATAGTTAAAACCAGAGAAAGCAAAGTATTACTGTAATGTTACAATAAAAAAAAAAACAAGAAAGGACCTCAAAACTAAACCTAAAACTAGGTGGAGTTGGAAGACTATGGGGTGACCAGGATCAGGAAGGAAAGAGATGAAAACACTCAAACACTAAAAGCAAACAGACTGTAAAACAATCGCAAAAACAGTTCGAAAAACCAATTCAGTGCTTAACACGATCACAGAACCAAACAAACACAACATAATGCTGACCTAAAAAGAGCGTAACAGGATACAGGCCTAAATAGAGCTACAGGATGCAAGCATAACCAGAGTATACAGTAATATAGGCCTAAACATACTAACCTGCTATAGGCCACAACAGGCAGCTTATTGGCAGTAGAACAGTGTGAGTAACAGCTGAGGATAATTAACAAAGCAGTATTAACCATAATGTATCAGATCAGAAAGTGTCAGGATAAGTCCATGCCAAGTGTTCTCTGACACAAAAGAAGGAATGTTTACCTAACTTTAAACCTCTCACTCACTCATTAAGCAGAATGAAGAATCTGATCTTCTAAGTTACATACTCTTGTTACATACAGATATGTCTCATTTTATATTATTCATCCATTTATTAATTTACGTTACAGTGAACTTCTGCTATTTAAATTAACAGCGCACTAGAGATTCAATTTCACCTCCTCACCTTTTCTCCTCTCCAGTTGCACATGCTCCTTCACCAATATTAGGGTCACCAGGGTGTGATTTGCTCCTTTGTCTTTTGCTTTTGCCTATCCTTTGTTCGTACCTGTACACTAATTTCCTTCCTCTACATAGAATTAACTTTGTCACCCTTCACAGTATACAGATATGATATATTATTATTTTTTTGCTTATATATTATTTTGTGGTTATTTTTTATTCATCTGCCTTTGACAGTCATGTTCTCCTTTCTGTTTTACCCTACACTTTTTCACAAGTGTTCGTATATTGTGCCTGTCATTCCCATCAAGCATGGCCTATTTACTTCAACTACACCCAAGCCCACCTGCCTGCCTGTCATATAAAGGCCCATCTACCTCCCCCCAATTTAACTTGCAGGTTACCGTCTTACTTTAGATTGCAGTCATTGCAGCTTGGCGCACACTTCAACTACCATTATCATCAATGAGTTTCTTAGTGACTGCAGCCTTGGTCCATGAAGTGGTTCTAACTTCTCACACATAAACTGTCTCTATATTCAGCCCTGCTGTGTTTGGCGGCATCAACTAAGTTACTTACTGCATTGCTTACTAGTATGTATGCCTAATAAAATGCTGTGATACACATAAATCCAAATCCATGTACTATTTTGCTTGTGCACGCCATGCACAATAGAAACAAATGATTGCCACAAATACTGTATCCCATATTATTGGCTAGTTGCTTCGTATTCCTGCTAGGATGTCACCGCAAAGAGAATTAAGTAAATTTGGTAGGTTTTAGTACATATTTTTTTAGTACATATTTTTACAATTATTTTTTTTTCTTACGAACTATACATTGGTGTCACATTTTGTGGTACTTCTTTGTAAATTTAAACATCACAGTTTGCCAGCTTAACATTGCCACTCTCATTTTTAATGCAAAATAAAAGATGATAATGCCCTTACCTCATACAGCACTTTATACAATATAATACAGCACACAGTTAAGGAACAACTCACTCAGATACCCTTGATCAATAAAAGTGAAATTTAGTATGTTCTTAACTTTGGAGCAAAGCTGCATTTACTGAGAAACTCCATCCATCCATCCATACATTATCTTCTGCTTTTATCCTGGGGAGGAAACCTGAGAACCCTGAGGAAACCCACGCGGACATGGGGAGAACATAGAAACTCCACCCAGATTGGGATTCGGACCGGGAATCCATAGTGCTGAGAGGCGAACGTGCTAACCACTAAGTCACCGTTCCGGCCTTTACCAAGAAACCAAGCAATAATAGAAAATATGGATGTACAATAGGGGCACTCAGCTTAGGGAGCCTGGACTGGAAGAAAAAGTAATTGTTTTACTGTCCACGGTAAGCTCTAAATCACTCACCATGTGGCAAGGGCTATTTAAGATTACACCATGGGTGGGTAATGTTGTCTATGAGGTCATAAGAGCAGACATAGGTTGGGCACAGCAGGTGGAATTTTCTGAAAGGATTCTTGCCTCTGTCTGGACTGGATCAGCCCCAAGACAGCGTTACTGCATTCTCCCAACTTTGGTGTTCCATTTCTTCTGCAGATGGATGTGTCAGACAAGGGGCCAGAAGCAGTGCTGTCCTAATTGATGGAGGTAGAGAAACTGCCTGTGCTGTACATCAGGCAGAAGCTCTTGGGACGAGAGCAGAGGTACGGCACTGTCAAAAAGGAATGCCTTGGAAACAAGGGGCAGGCTTCATCCTCCACTACTACTTACATTTACATTTGATCATTTAGCAGACGGTTTTATCCAAAGCGACTCACAAAGCAAGCATGAGGTTGGCCACAGCCAAAGGGTTAAGAGCCTTGCTCAAGGATCCACATTGGTTACTTAAACCTGGGATAATCTGAACCCACAACTTCAGATTAATAGCCTAACACCCTAACCACTAAGCTACCATGCCCTCCCTTACTGGAAAAATAACATGTTGGTATTTAAAACTTTATTCCTTCAAGTTTCAAGTGATCCACAGGCCAGGAGTAATGCTAAACTAATGCTCCGATGGTACCTTCTTTTTTTTTTTTTTAAATGGTGGTGATAAAGTTGCAAAAACCCAGGAATTGTTTGATCGAAGTAAATAAGGCAAAGCCATTCGTGTGTAGTCTTGATCTTGGCCAGATCCTTGCTGTGGGATCAGGAAGGAGATTTTTCAAGTTTGATATGCAGATAGTTCACCCACTGCAAATAAAACACAAGCAAAACATGAGCTGTGTCTCTCTCTGGTCCCACTGTATATTAATATTCTATCCTGGTAAGCATATGTATAATAGTCAAATGCCTCCTGGAGGGCCTCATTTATGAATTTCTTAAAAAACATTCATCAGATCAAAGGGTAATACAAAATATTCGCAGTGGGCTGTCCTTATGAAGGAGATACTCATACATTTATAACCTGGCCATATGCTTATTAATTTATAAACACTGCAAAGATAGTGGCATTAAAGGCAGCATTAAAAAGAGCTACACTGTAGTATAATCAAACCTGGTCATTATCAAATCTGGCCTCAATGTCTATATTTTTTTTATTCTTATAGCAAGTCTTTGAGGAAGAATTCTAAGTGACACAGCCTTCCGGACAGAGTTGGGAGGTTCGTCCTACAATTTATCACCATTTAGAATGATATGGAGTAAGAATTAGTACCACGGTGGGTTGAATCACCAGGACACATTCATCACTAGAGTAAAGTGAACAAGTTGGAATGTTTTTTGGAAATATAGCTTGAAGGTAAGAGGGGATAGATCCAGAGATTATCCTGTGGACCAGAGTCAGTGCCTTGTACAGAATGCAGGTCAGCAGCAATACAGAACAGTAAAGCTTTTGTTTATCTACTTAACATTCCATTGATCTAGTGATAAATTTAAATCGAGTACAACTGCATAGTCAGTCAAGTTCAAGACTACCAAGGTTCTAAAGTTTTAATAACAGACATGAGCATTCCCAAAATACATTAAGGATGCATTGAGATCCAAATTGTGTCATGCTTTAACATGTAGATGAAAATACAATAACTGATAATCTACACTATTTAGTGCTATTCATCTTTTGATTTTAAACAAAAATGTCTTACGCGTACAGCAAATAATGACTTAGCCTTGCTGTTTTAATATTTGTAAAGTAGGCTTTAACTGTCTAGCTGTAGCATTAGTACACTGGTGTCTCTTTACATAAGAAGCAGTGTATAATGTTACATTTGGAAATTTGATGACCCCATTTTCTCATTTATCAATATAGAGCTAAATGCAGGTTGCAGCACAGCCAAGATCACAGCCAAGCTCACAGCCAAGCACATCAAACATGCTATTTAAACTTAATCACAGACACTAAGTATCAGCCTTTGTTACTTGATTACTCTCATTCTCTTTCTATTGCACATTCTTTTCTGTTTGACTAATTAGCATGTTGTGCTGACCCATGCTAGTCTGTTTGTTAGTTTTGTAACCCAGTACAAATCTCTCACACACAGACACACACACTGCTCATTTCAAACAGTGTGCTGATGAGAAACTGATTGGAGGTTTGGAGATCGCAAAGTCTTATAATGCTTATCCATTACTTTAACACACATCTTCAGACAACAGAAAAGTTTGTATGGCACACATGTAAATTATGGCAATTAAACAAAATGAACAAATTTGACAAAATAAAAAATATGAAGCATGGTCACAGGAGCACACAGTGTGAGAGGAGTGTAAAATTATTTAATTTTTTTATTCTATTTTTAAGAACTGTGCTGAACTAAAATGTAAATATAACATGTTTAAGAAGGTTATTTTTGTTCCTGCAAATAACAATATTTTCATAGAGGACAAATCAAAGCCAAACATGGTATCTGGCATGATACTGCCGCATATGCTGTGTAAATACAGAGTTTAAAGTTGCATGAAAAAGGGTTTTAATGCAGAAGCATACAGGACTAACTTATTATAACACTTGAACAGGAATGACCAGGTTAGACAGGTTCATATAGACAGGAGGAAGACATGTGATGGGTAACCACAACTGATGATGATGAGACAAAAGTAATTAAACAAGGATTAATCAACTAAATCACTTAAATAAATGAATAGATAGTACTTTTTTCTAATACACTAAATTAGTTAAGTGAAATTTTTATTACTTGACACAGCACACTAAAGCTGTCTTTTTACAATAAAGGTTTAACTGCAATCATTAGGTAATGGATGTGATTATTACTGGTTTAGTTCCTATAAAAGAAGCCTGTGCTGTAATGCATTATATGTATGTGTGCAACAAGGTTAAGCTGGTAGAAGAACTGGCAGTTTGAGTTTTTTAAATCTGGATTTGTAGCAGTCATTTTTCTGTACACAAACAGCATGTCACACACACACACACACACACACACTCTCTCACAATGATTAAAAAAAGAAAGTACACATGAATTGTAGTCTAAATTTTGAGAAGCAATGGAGTGGGAAAGCGACAAAAACAAATTTATTATTTAATGATTGGGCTTCTATAGAACATTAATGAAAAATTATTGTATGTCTTTTTCAATATGTCAATTATTACCTCTGAAATATAAATCATGTTTAATGACTTTCATCATCTCATTAGACAACACAGTAAGCTTATGTTCAGAGGTTAGATTTATAAAAATCTTAGCTTTTTAGTCAAGTGAAAAAAACATGTTTCAACTGCAGTGACCTCTTTGAAACCTATAAAGATATAAAATATACATAGCCAATACCACTAAATCACAAGTCTCTCTGTCTTTCTCACTCTCTTTCATTCACTTGCTTTGGCACACAGAGTGTGAGGAGAAATTTTTGTAGGCCACTGCAGCAAAATGTGACATAACAACATAGATGACAGAGAATCATACATGAGAATAGGCGCTAAGAGCTTTTTATGTCATTTCTGAATCTTACATTTTTTAGGGCCAAAATTAGGTGGACAACATGACATTATAACACCTAAAACAACTAAAAAAGGTAGATGTCCACTCTCATTGAGCACAGTGTTATGGGGTGTGTGTGTGTATATGGCAATGTACTATATTGAAACAAACTCTGTAAATATATTACATTTATATTTACATTTAGTCATTTAGCAGATGCTTTTATGCAAAGCGACTTACAAATGAGAACATTACAAGTCAGTAGTTATGAAGAAAACCAACTATGCTGTATAATTATCAAACCTGATCGTTATATGATGCTGTGCCTCCCTCCCTCCCGAAGAAACCCGTGTCAGACAGATGTTCAACTCTCACCTCCATCCCATCCCCCCCACCCACAACAGGTATTTGTTAAAAAGATGCGTCTTCAATAGTTTCTTAAAACTGCTTAGTGACTCTGCCTTATGGACAGAGTTGGGAAGATCGTTCCACCATTTTGCAGTGGTGAATGCCACGGAGTGAGAATTGGCTCCTCTGTGAGGTGGAATCGCCAGGCAGCAATCATCACTCGAGCGAAGTGAACGAGTCAGAGTGTATTTTGAAAAGAGAGAGTGAAGGTAGGAGGGGGAAGATCCAGAAATGGTCCTGTAGGCCAGAGTCAGTGACTTGTACTGAATGCGAGCAGCTACAGGGAGCCAATGGAGGAAAATGAGTAATGGAGTGACATGAGTTTGCTTGGGCTGGTTGTATACAAGTCGGCTGCAGAGTTTTAAATTAGTTGTAGAGGTCTGATTCTGGAAGCTTGGATACCAGCAAGTAATGCATTACAATAATCAAGCCAGGATAGGATGAGGGCTTGAACTAACAGTTGGGTAGCATGTTCAGTCAAGAAAGGTCTGATCTTCCTTATGTTGTAAATAAGGAATCTACAAGAACGGGCGGTTTTGATAACATGATCAGAGAGTTTAAGGTGGGAGTCTATTGTGAAACCAAGGTTCCGGACTGAATTGGTTGGAGAGATTGTGGAGCCGTCAATATATATAAATCAACTTACATTCAATCAGTTCTAAGTTTAGGTACTGTTGATATTTATGAGTACCCTTCCAACTCATCCAGAAAAGTTGAGGTCACAGTGCCTAGTGTTAGCAAGGTTTATCCACATTAAATTATATTTTTGTGTGTTTTTTTTTTTCAGATCAACCCTCCGAATGGAAAAATGTGCTTTCAGGTAATGTGATCATGCCGTTTTTTTTTTTTTTGTTTTGTTTTTTTATAATTACTTTTCATATTTAACACAAAATTTTCTCTAAAATAATCCATTTATTAAGTGATAGTACTGTAAAAAGTACTGTCCGTAAAAAGTAGCTACAGGGAGCCAATGGAGGAAAATGAGTAATGGAGTGACATGAGTTTGCTTGGGCTGTTGTATATTGAGAGAAAAAAACATGAAACATGAATGAATGAATATGACAAGGATGAGCAAAAACAGCGAACATTGGCAATGATAAACAATAAAAAGGTTAGAGTAAGGGAACATGCCAAATGTAAACAGAAAGAAAAATGGAAGAACCATGCACAAGCTGGTCCACAAATATTTTTTACATTTCTTTTTATACCAGATTTAAAAAAAAAAAAAAAAAAAAAACATGTACAGATCAGTATGGTTAGAGGGTATATCTCTTTGCACTTAGATAGAACCTGTGTGCATTGTGAGCACCTTATATTTGTGTTTAGAATTTCTGAATCAGTTCTAATTGCGTTTCTAATTGTGTTTGTGATAATTGTGCTTTTAAATCATTTAATTTTTAAATCTCTATGTGCCGAAATGTCTTTAAATATGTTATTAATAAATTTTGAAACCTGTTTATGCTGACATTTTGTTACTTTACAGCCTTTTTCCAAATTGGATTAAATTAATTAAAGTTCTACACAAAATACCCCATTATGACCATGTGAAAAACGTTTTCTTGAGAGCTTTGAAAATTTATTAAAATTAAAAAACAAAAAAATCATATTTACATTTAAATTTACCTTTAGTCATTTAGCAGACGCTTTTATCCAAAGCGACTTACAAATGAGAACACCACAAGTCAGAAGCCATATTTACATAAGTATTCACAGCCTTTGCTTAATACTTTGTAGAACCACCTTTGGCAGCAATTACAGCCTCAAGTCTTTTTGAATATGATGCCACAAGCTTGGAACACCTATCTATAGGCAGATTTGCCCATTCTTCTTTGCAGTACCTCTGAACCGTCGCCCCAGTCTGAGGTCAAGAGCGCTCTGGAGCAGGTTTTCATCCAGGATGTTTCTGTACATTGCTGCATTCATCTTTCCCTCTATCTTGACTAGTCTGCCAGTTCCTGCTGCTGAAATACCCCATAGCATGATGCTGCAACAACCATGCTTGACTGTAGGGATGGTATTGGCCTCATGATGAGCAGTGCCTTGTTTCCTCCAAACATGATGCCTGGCATTCACACCAAAGAGTTCAATCTTTGTCTCATCAGACAAAATAATTTTGTTTCTCATGGTCTGAGAGTCCTTCAGGTGCCTTTTGGCAAATTCTCCAGTTTCCTCCCACAGTCCAAAAACATGGATCAAGTCAATTGAGTTCTCCAAATTGCCCCATATAGAGTGTGTATGTGTGCGTGTCTGTGTGTGTGAGTGTGTGCCCAGCGATAGATTGGCGCCCTGTCCTGGGTGTATCTGCCCAGCGCCCGAAACTGGGCCTGGATGGGCATGGGGACCCCCCCCCCTAATATAGGATAAAGCGGAAGATAATGAATGAATGAATGAATTATTATTATTATTATTATTGTTATTGTTATTATTATTACTACTATTTTTATTATTATTATTATTATATCAAACATTGTATTGTTTTCAATGAAATGCATCTGCGTACCAGATCATCATCCTTTCCTTATTAACATCATTATCATGTGTTTATTCCTTTGTTCTTCTCTTAGCAGATTTTGGATATTTTATAGGGAGCTGAATGGTATTAATCATTGCACTAGCTGACACACATTACTATACCATGTGTTCTCTCTGTAAATATCACATACTCACACACACTAACACACAGCTGCTCCCAATTAATTTATGCCACTTTATTTACCCTAACATGGTTAATTAGTGCTGAGCTTTGATCCCTGAAGTGGAAGGTTGTGCAGGTTGTTTGTGCATCACAAAGACAAAAGTAAATAATTTAGTACTTCAAATAAACCTAAGTCAGAGGGATTTAATAAATAAATGATAAATAATATATGTAGTCAAACAGGACTTGGGTCAGATTCCGGTAAAATTCTAATCTGTCTTTATAGTTTTGAAACTGTAACAACACAGAAATATCAGTACCCTCCATTAAAACATTTGTTTTAAGCAGCCATCAGCATTACAGACAGTTGGGAAGATAATTTCTTCATTTAACAGTGGTGAACAATATGCATTGCAAATTGGTAAGGCTGAAGCACTAAGCAACATTCATCTCTATTCATCACCAGGAGACATCTGTCGATATATTAACCATTAAAGTTTAACATTCATTCATTCATTATCACCCGCTTTTCCTCTATTAGGGTCGCGGTGGGGTTCCCCATGCCCATCCAGTGGAGAACGTCTCGGGCGCTGGGCAGATCGCTGGGTACACACTCACTCACTCAAACACACTCTATATGGGGCAATTTTTAGAGAACTCAATTAACTTGATCCATGTTTTTGGACTGTGGGAGGAAACCGGAGAACCCGGAGGAAACCCACGCGGACACGGGGAGAACATGGAAACTCCACCCAGATGGGGATTCGAACCGGGAATCCCTAGCGCTGAGAGGCGAACGTGCTAACCACTAAGCCACCGTGCCGCCCCGAAGTTTAACATTAATGGTTGAAATTTATTTAGAATGAAACCCTCTCAATCTTACCTGATGTATATTTTTAACTTGTCACTGTCACATTAGATATGTTTATGCTGTTTTTTGTTTTTTTTAAGGAAACACTGTTCCATTAAGGAGGTAAATTTTTAAGTTGCCAGGTACAGAAATTAATAGTTTAAACAGATATCCTCACAGGTTCAATTTAATTAAATTAATTAATTAATGGTGTTTAGGTTTGGCAAGATGGCTGGCCAGTCAAGCACTGTGATGGCATGAGCATCAAACCAGGTTTTGGTTCAGGCGGCATGGGGAGGGGTCAGGTCCTGCTGGAAAATGAAATCTGCATCTCCATACAGATACTCAGCAGAAGGAATCATGAAGTCCTCTAAAACATTCTGGTAGATTGTGTCGGTGACCTTGGATTTAAGAAAGCAGAGATTCCCCAACACCTGCACCAGACATTGCAACCCAAGTCATGACTGACTGTGGATATTTCACACTGGACCTCAAGCATTTTGGATTCTGTTTGTCATCTCTACAGTTTAGTAGATGAATTTTAAAACATTCGTGCCCTGCAAAATTTGGACTGATTTTTGCTTAGTATTCAAGTTTATTAAACTCCTGTTTGCATGGGTTTTATGAGCTGGAAGCTCAAATTATGGCTAAGTTACTCAAAATAGTTGGGAAAAAGGTAAAATAAGCATAAAATGTTATAATAACACTGTTCTGAAAGGTTTTACAAATAGTGGTTGAAAAATAAATATTGTGTCACGATAGTCTACCTCGGGCTGAAGCGGTTGCGCGTAGGAAGCGCAGACCGCCGCGTATACACGCGCTGAAGGGAGCCAGGCACGCAGGTAGCTGAGAACAGGTTTATTTAAAGGTGCAGTGCACCACAAAACGTGAGGTACAAAAGACTAAGTGACATAAAACAAACGACCAGCACCAAAGACAAGAAACAATGGACATAAATACAAAAAGACACCCGATCACGTGCACAAGACAAACCAATTACAACACCGAGTTAATTAACGAAACTAATGAACTAATGAACGTTAATTAACTGAAACAAACGGAACGAAACCCAAAACAGGTGACAGGTGCCCTGGGCACCTGTTACATATTGAGTAAACGTTACATTAATGAAATGTAACCTGAATAAATCTTAATGTGTTTACATGTAGGATCCCAATAAAGGAATAAAACATATTACTCCCCCTTTTACTAATGTGCAAAATTAATTAATTATTTTTTATAAAAAGCGGCACGGTGGCGTAGTGGTTAGCACGTTCGCCTCTCAGCGCTAGGGATTCCCGGTTCGAATCCCCATCTGGGTGGAGTTTCCATGTTCTCCCCGTGTCCGCGTGGGTTTCCTCCGGGTTCTCCGGTTTCCTCCCACAGTCCAAAAATATGGATCAAGTTAATTGAGATCTCCAAATTGCCCCATATAGAGTGTGTTTGAGTGAGTGAGTGTGTGCCCAGTGATGGATTGGCGCCCTGTCCTGGGTCTATCTGCCCAGCGCCAGAAATGTTCTCCCCTGGATGGGCATGGGGAACCCCACCGCGACCCTAATAGAGGATAAAGCGGGTGATAATGAATGAATGAATTTTTTATAAATACACGTGAATAATGATTGCCTTTCATAATGTAATGTTTTCCTATTTTCCATCACATGATCATGCTCTTTTATCCAGCTCTTGACAGAGAAGTACCTTTTTTGCATAATGTCCACATTCTTGATGTTTTTCAGTGGACATGTAATGAAGGAGTATGGAAAAGAGAGAGAGAGTGCATGAGTGAGAGACAGAGAGAAAGATAAGCACTGTTGGGGGTGAGATTGGAAAAGAAAGAGTGAAAGACAGCTAGGAAAATTGAAAAGACATAATGACATGCACAGAGTTTTGCTGTAAGGGTTTTATTTTTCTTTTATTCAATAATTTTCTATTTTTCCAAAGTCATATTACTACATGCAAACAAAAACAAATACACATAATGCATATTTGGACTGGATTATTCAAATTAAATAAAATGTAAGATTAATGTGACTTTATTATGAGACAATTATGTACCCAGTGGCGATATGTTAGAGAATGATCTTTCCTGTTCCAGCATGACTGTGCTACAATGCATGAGCCCAGATTTATAGAAATGTAATATGATGAGCTCAGTTTTCACTCCAAACCCATGGATTACCTTTGGGACAAGTTCGAACACTTCTCTTCTAGTCCTTCTCTTCTAGTAATATATTACTGTACTTAAACTTCAATATATTAATATAATACTTAGCCTTCAATCATGTAGCTTTCCAGAAAGCTAGGAGCATCAGTAATACTGACTATTATTTTAGTATAGGATATTTAGCAAGCTCATGTCAGTGTGATGACAGTGTCTGGTGTTTACATACTTACAAAGTAAGATGAAGTACAAAATAAGTCAAACAAGAGCAAATAATGTTAATTTTAAGATGTAACATTTTGTAGCAGACTGGAGGACCCTTATGTAGACACTCTCAGTGTAATATCTCTAGTCCAGTCCTTTGTCAAGGTGAACACCCAAGACTTTGTAACTTTGCTGCCTCTTTTCCAAGAAGAAAATAATGATCTGCTTAGTGTTTTTAATATCCAAGAACTTCTTGGTCTTGATCACATTTAAAATGTTTTTCCACTAGGCCAGAAAATACAAAATAGTTGTATTCTTCATTTCACCAATGACTTACCCCAAGGTCATATGATAATTTTTGCAGAACTCGGAGTTGTACTGAAAAATTGATGTGTACAAAATGAAGAAGAAAGGTGAGAGTATGGTCCTCTGTGGTGTTCCCATACTGCTAATCACTACAGCAAACTTACATTCTCACACTGACTGCTGAAGGCCCACATGTTTGTAGGAGAGGTAGGGGAAGAGAAAAGGTTACATTTTGTGGGGAAAGGTGTTGATGTGACCGTAGAAAGCCATTATGGGTTGAGAGGTGTCACATACATAATCTTTACCACCTGGTAAGAGGAATATATCTATTGGAAACATGTTGAGTATAATTATTGTTTGGCAAGAGAAAGAGAAAGTCCTTTTTTAACCTGTTGAAAAACATCTTTAAATTATTGGCTCTGTTCAAACTTCCCTGACCCTCATCTCCCTTTACCTTGAAGCTTTCTTATCTAGTTTGTGTCATTATTCATCCTTGTTCCTCCCTAGACTTACTTTTAGCTTGTTCTACATGCTCCGCAACAGTCAACATGTCTGAGGGCACTATCCTTTTTTTTTAGATGATAATTCACAACTGGGGCGGCATGGTGGCTTAGTGGTTAGCACGTTCGCCTCTCAGCACTAGTTCTCCGGTTTCCTCCCACAGTCCAAAAACATGGATCAAGTCAATTTAGTTCTTCAAATTGCCCCATATAGAGTGTGTATGCATGCATGTCTGTGTGAGTGAGTGTGTGCCCAACGATAGATTGGCGCCCTGTCCTGGGTGTGTCTGCCCAGCGCCCGAAACGTTCTCCCCTGGATGGGCATGGGGAACCCCACCGCGACCCTAATATAGGATAAAGCGGAAGATAATGAATGAATTCACAACTGATGCAAAGCATATTGCAAGGAAAGTATCATATGGTTTATTGGGATGGTTGTATACAAACAAAAGTCTCCATTAGACTAAAAGTGTACTCCATTAGACAATCTGTCATGATGTAATCTCAGTAGGAAGTACGTTCCAGTCTAAAGTTTGAAAATGTGTCACCAGCTTATTGTGAAAATCTAACTGTTGTAACTGCTTGTTAATAAAGACAATGGGTATTTAAATGGGGTAAGAATTAATAGACTATGATGTGATTTTTTTTATGCAGTGGGATGGCAGTGGCACTTGCAAATCTTTTTGTTTTGATTTTTTTGTTTGTTTTTTTTCCTAGTAGTGCTGTTAAAAAGTTGTGAATAATAAAATATGTGAATATGTGACAGGAAGTAAAATATAAAGAAATCATAAGAAATTATAATAAATGCATTTCTGGCAATGGTATACAGCAACAATTTGTAATGTGCATGTAAACATCTCTAGTAGATAATATGGATGACAGCTCACAGCTAACAGTTTGATGTCTAGGCTATGGAGATGAAAAGCTCATGATTACACCATTGCAATTATCTTTTAACTTGATTTACCACTAGATCTGTGACATGTCTCTGCAATTTGCTCCTGCATTTCTTTAATATAACACATTATACTGATTCCCAGTATTCCTGTGAGAAGAAAGATATGGTTTATATTCCAAATTTTGCTCTCGTTTGCTCCTGCCAAGAATATGAAATTGAATTTCTAAAATTTTGCAAACACCTCACTTACTATGCTACTAAAATGGCTTTTTTGACTCTGTACTCTGAACTGTTGTACATGTATGTACAATCCATTAGTGCACAGGTCAATCTAAAAATCTAGCCATTAGTGGTGAACATATCAGTGCACACTTAGTGCTAATTCAGAGCCTATATAAATAAAGAATGTTTGCTCAAACATGCATTCCGATTTCTATACTGGGTCAGACATGGCATGCATCCACCCCAGTACTGTCAGCCTGCGACCTGAAGGTTCCTGGTCCCACTAAGTACAACGACTGAACTGCCCTTGGGCAAGGACCCTAACTCCTATTGCTCTCCGGGTGCCGTATACAAGGCTGCCCACCACTCTCTCTTCACTCACTGAACTCAATTCATTTAGTGTGTGTATATGTGTGTGTTTCACTGCACGGATGAGTTAAATGTGGAGAGCAAATTTCTCTGTGTACAAGCACGGTAGGCATAAAAGATCACTTCATCACTGATGACTGTTAAAAAGTAAGAGCTAACTAATTTACCAGAGAGAATAAGCGTTGGCCTTCTACATGTGCAGGAGACCAAGTCGAGATAAATATAAGTCTAATATTAATGATGATGGATTTAAACTGTACTAACATGGGCTAGATTGGAGGAGAAATTGAGTACGAGTAATCTTAAAAAAGAGTATATCAACAATGTGGTGGAGGTGAAAATAGTGTCTGACAGAATGATGTGTGAAACTGAGTGTTAATTGATGTCATTAGTACATATGCTTCACAAGAGGGATATGAGATTGAGGAAAAAGAAGATTTTATAGTGATGTGAAAATTTCATTTTGTTGGAGGTACACAAAAAGAGATTGTTGACTATAGCCGACTTTAATGGGCATGTTAGTGATGGGAATAGAGATGATGAGGTGTTAAGTCAATATGGTGTTAGGGATAGGAACATAGAAGGGCAAATAGTGGTAGGGTTTGTATAATGCATAAAATGGTTTTAGTAAGCACATGTTTTAAGAGGAATGCCAAGTGACATAAAAGTGTAGAAAGAAGCATACAGGTAAAAGCATAGACAGCATCAGATGGTGCTCAGTATGATGTCTTTGGTGGTGAAGAAAAGAAAGATAGTGAGGGTGGAACCAAGACCCTGATGTGATGATAAATTCAAAGAAGAGGTAAGACAGGTGCTGGATGGTTGTATAATAGAGCTAGGCGTCAAATTTTAACAGCAAAACTCTTGAGAGAATCGGATAGAAATGCGATTGGTGTGATATCTGGAAAGAAGCTAAAAGAAAAAGAGACTGTTGTGGAATAAGCAAATTCAAGAATGTTTAGGGAGGAGAAGGTTGGCCAAAAATAGGCTGGGAAGAAACAGCAGGTTAGAATAAATAATACAGATGGAAATGTGTTGTCAAACAAGTAGGATGTATTATGAATTGCAAAGAGTTTTTTAGGTGTAAGTGTAGAAAATAGAAAAGTGGATAGGCTCTTGGCCTAGATGAGATACGGGTGAAGGATTGGAAATATTTAGGAGAGCAGCTGTGGAGTTTTTAATTAATTTATCTTATCAAAATTTAAATTTAAAGTAAAATGCCTGAGGGTTGGAGAAGAAGGGGGAAGGTTGATGTGCTGATCTCCCATAACTACAGTAATAAAGATCAGCCACATCATAAAGATCTTAGAAAGTGAAGTGTAAACTAGGTTGTAAAAATTAGATAACAATTTCTGAGCAGATGTTTAGTGCAGTGATTGCTTTAAAATTTATGATCTAGAGAAAACCGAGAGAGGAGCTGTGGTATTGTAGAAAATCAGGAATGGCAGAGAAGTATGTGAGGGGGGGTGCAGAATATATATAAGGTCTGTGTGACAGCTATGAGATGTGCAGTTGTGCAGATGTGCAGGTGAAATGACAGACAGATCTAAAGCATAGGTGGGAAAAGTTTGAGGTGGTTTGAGCAAGTGCAGCTGAAAGGTAAGATTCCAATTTGCAGAAGGATGTTAAAGATGAAAACCTCAGACGGGAGTAGGAGAGGTTAGTCAAAGAGTCTGTTTAGGGATGTGGTAATGGAGGACATGTAGGTGGTTGGGGTGATAGACAAGAAACAGAAACAGAAAACGATCCTTCATGTAAGTTCATAAATTAATAATCATAGTAAATTTCTTGAAAAGCCAGGAAAGGTGGTAATCTAGAACAGTGCCAGAATGGGAGGTGGGAGATGGGATTTTTGTGTGGTAATATTTATATAAACATGATCCCCATGATCTGGGGTTGCTGCAGTTGAGCAGGTCTGGGTTCAGCAACGTTATGTGCCTCAATAAATGGTTAGTTATACATACTGAACCACCAGAGTATTCCATCAATGGGATTTTTTCTTCTCTGATGGCACATTCTTAAATTTTAAATCGGTGGTTCAGGAAGCATGAGACATCATCTTCACATATTGATTGACCAAAACAGAGTCCAGACTTATACAGTATATCTACTATATATATATATATATATACTCTAAGGGAAGTATATATATATATATATATATATATATATATATATAGATAGATAGATAGATAGATAGATAGATAGATACTAGATAGATAGATAGATAAGATAGATAGATAGATAGACAGACAGATAGATAGATACTCTAATGGAAAAGTAGAGAAACACTGAGAAGAATAGCAACATGCTTCTGTTGGTATTCTTTAGTACTTACATTTCACTTTAACTAACAATAATACCCAGCCAAAATTACATTTGTTTTTAGATTTACAGCTTAATACATACAGCTAGTGCCTTCACAGACCATACCTTCAAATGAGTAATGAATGTGTTTAATCTTAAAGACATGAGTAGACAGTGATATTCAAAAAGTATTAGAATGTGGACAGAAATACCATGTTTCATAAATCATGCAGAAATAGAGGGTACGGCACCACATTTATTGTTTTCTTTTACAAGCATGAGTCATTAATTTTTTTTTCTTATGATGCCAACCAGTTCTGAAGGGTAAAGGGAAGTTCAGCTATTTTTCCTTGTCACTGTCAATGAAGCTGATCATTCATCAATCTTGAGTGCAATTTCCATTATGCCTTATGTGAATGAGAGCAAAGCACCTCAGTGTTGTGCTGATAACACTACACTTATTTAATCAGCAACACATGACCACTTCAGCATCCAGTGGAATAATGACATGAAGGATAAAATAATAGACATCAAGAAAGGTGTAGAAATGCTTAAACTGCTTAAATGCTTAAAAAAGTGAAATGTTAGGACTTAATTTGTTATTAGAATTCTTTTTACTGACCTAAGCAAAACAAATAAATTAATAGAGCATCGTTTGTCTGACATCACGCTATAAATCAGGACATTTATAAAAATGCCCAGCCAAACCATTAATTATTGAGACCATGTACATTTGTATTTAATTATATAAACACATTTTACAATAACTACATTTGTTATAGGCTCTACGTTAATATTCAAATAAATTATTATCTACTGTTTTTCAGTCCATCTCAAACAACTTTGGGTTCAGAAAACTTGCCAGCATATCATGTCAAATGTTTGGTGTGGCTTTCTCTCTTCATACTCCATGTTTAGAATACAATTTCGATACAGTGGGTGTTCAATGACAATGATTTAAGTATAGCTTTAAAAAATTATAGCTTTAAAATAAAATGTATAGTTTTAAAAGCCATATATCCTATATGTTAGCACAACATTACTCCCTATAAAACATTGCACTTTACCTCACAAATGGGAGATAGACAAATCTCCCAATTTTGCAAAGATCCCAAGTGGTGAACTGTAAAACCTTTTGTAAATATTATTATTTATTTGGAATATTAAGTTAGTGAAGAAATAAAACCCAAGATGGCATGCATTAAGGTGAATAGATCATATAAAAAAGGTGTTGTTAGATATGGAGGGTAGCAGCGTGCCGTTACACTTCTTTCCTGTATTAGAGTAATACGTCTCCTGTCAACTTGCTGTTTATATTTATCTTGTTTTCATTAATTAAACATGATTTAAAATACCGCACATTACACACATTGATACGAATGTGATGTGTTCAGAGTTGTGCATTATTGTCAATAATGTCACAGCTGGACAACCAGCTCAGCCAATCAGCTTTAAGGACCGGGACTACATGTTTTACAATAATGATATAATAAGAGCCCTGTGACTGTTATTAAACAATTATGGAAAATAGGACCAGGGTTATTGATAAATGCATGCTATATTATTACAAAAATCTGAACATTCATAAGTTACAGAGATACAAATGGGTGGCTTACCATGCCTTTTCGCATCTCCTTTTTTCCATGTGTTCAATACTTTTTACCCATGTCATTTAATTTTTTTTACACATAACTAAATTTATGGAGGCGGCACGGTGGCTTAGTGGTTAGCACGTTCGCCTCTCAGCGCTAGGGATTCCCGGTTCGAATCCCCATCTGGGTGGAGTTTCCATGTTCTCCCCGTGTCTGCGTGGGTTTCCTCCGGGTTCTCCAGTTTCCTCCCACAGTCCAAAAACATGGATCAAGTTAATTGAATTCTCAAAATTGCCCCATATAGAGTGTGTTTGTGTGAGTGTGTGCCCAGCGATGGATTGGCGCCCTGTCCTGGGTCTATCTGCCCAGCGCCCGAGACGATCTCCCCTGGATGGGCATGGGGAACCCCACCGCGACCCTAATAGAGGATAAAGCGGGAGATAATGAATGAATGAATGAATAAATTTATGGACTAATTTATTTTTTTAATTATAATTAAAATGATAAAATGATAAAAGATGTTAACGATGAGAAAAAAATCATGAATATAAGGATGTTAAGCTTATAAACCTTATTGCCTGGACTGTAAATGCTTCACTTGACAAAATATAAATCCATAAGAGTATGATTTTAAATTAATTTAGAGAACAGAGAAGCTTCATTTAGCCACAGGGGGGTGTCAGAAGAAACCAAACCCTCATGTACGCACGCGCACACACACACACACACACACACACACACACACACACACACACACACACACACACACACACACACACACACACACACACACACACACACACACACACACACACACACACACACACAAACATATACACAGACAGACAGACTGTTTACTGCAAATGCTGTCTAAATGTGGGAAAGTCATATATTTAAACCTTCCTCTCACTTTTGCTGCATTTATGTTATGCAAGTGGAAATGGATTTTCTAAATGATCACTTATCCCACACACACACCTGCTTTTTGTCAGGTTCATGTTATATTAACTAATATAATTGATTGTTGCTATGGAAACAGATTCAAACTGGCCAGATGGCTTTAATGGATTTGTATAAATATATTTAACCTATATTCAAATGCAGATCCCCCCCCCCCCCAACATCAATGTGAAATACCCACTATTAATAAGAGCTGACCAAATGTTCATTTAAGGATGAACTGACACCCCGAAAAATGAAAAATGACCAAAAAATGAAAAATGAAGCAAGCAAGTAAGTAAGTAAGTAAGTAATTCATATAGCGCTATTTATAGTAGTACATTTTTACAAATCAGCTTTACAGAGTAATAAGCCTTTAAACCCCCAAAGTGAAAGCCGAAGTGACAGTGGCAAGAAAAAACTTCCTGTAACATTGTTATTTTAAGAAAGAAACCTTGGGAGGACCAAGGCTCAGTGGGGGACTCATCTTCCTTATGCGGTTGAGCAGCATCAACAGTGTAGAACAGCCATGTACAGATTGTGTGGTGATCAGGTTACCCGTATTTAACAATTGAAAAACTATATAAGTCCATTGAGGGCATCCTGCAGAACCAGCAGTCCAATATAAATCCAGGTTCCATCCAGTAATTGTTGTAGCTGCAGTGCTTCGGCACAGCCATGGATGAAGAGCTGATGACACCTCCAGGAAGCCAAACTACAGGATGCCAAATGAATATTAAATATCCCCTTATTGCTTTCATTGTACTTCCAAGGGTAAGTACCTGTCAGGTGTTAATTAATATAACTTCTTCTTTTGGCTGTTCCCACAGTGAACCACAGTGAACTTTTTTTATTCATTTCGCCTTGGCCTGAGTATCCATCCCTTCTCGGTCACCTCAACCACCTGCATGTCATTTCTTTCCACATCCATGAACCTTCATGGCCTATCTCTTTGTACTTGATAGTTCCATTTTCAGAATCCTCTTGCCAATATAATTTTAATCTTCTCTTTGCACATGCCTAACCACCCCAATCTTGCCTCCCCAACATTTTCTCCAAAATGTTCTTTCAGTGCTCTGACACTATGGAGTATAACAGCAATTGGCAGCAACTGCGAGAGGGATCCCTGGAATATTTGTATTTGAGCCACCCTGTAGTAATGGTGAGCTGGGTGAAGAGTTAAAAAAGTCAACAACTCAAAAAGTTTGCAGAAAGAAAAAAAATCAACAAATCTTTTCAGAAATTAAGGAATTCATTCTTTAGCAGGGGCGGCACGGTGGCATAGTGGTTGGCACGTTCGCCTCTCAGCGCTAGGGATTCCCGGTTCAAATCCCCATCAGGGTGGAGTTTCCATGTTCTCCCCGTGTCCGCATGGGTTTCCTCCGGGTTCTCCGCTTTCCTCCCACAGTCCAAAAACATGGATCAAGTTAATTGAGTTCTCCAAATTGCCCCATATAGAGTGTGTCTGTGTGAGTGAGTGTGTGCCCAGCGATGGATTGGCGCACTGTCCTGGGTGTATCTGCCCAGCGCCCGAGACGTTCTTCCCTGGATGGGCATGGGGAACCCCACCGCGACCCTAATAGAGGATAAAGCGGGTGATAATGAATGAATGAATTCTTTAGCAAGTTAGCAAGTTTGCCTCTCAGCAAACCGGGATTTCCGGTTCGAATCCCAATATGGGTGGAGTTTCCATGTTGTCCCCATGTCCGCATGGGTTTCCTCTGGCTTCTCCTGTCTTCGTCTTTCTTCCTCTCACAGTCCAAAAAAATGCTTGAAGTTAAACTGAATGCTCCAAATTGCCTCATATAGAGTGTGTTTGTGAGTGTGTGTGTGTGTGTGTGTGTGTGTGTGTCTGTCTGTCTGTCTGTCTGTGTGAGTGAGTCAGTGTGTGCCTACTGATAGATCCCTGTCCTGCTTGTTTCTTCCCAGCGCCTGAAACGTTCTCCCCTGGATGGGCATGAGGAATCCCAGTAGAGGATTAAGCGGAAGATGATGGATGGAGGCGGCACAGTGGCTTAGTGGTTAGCACGTTCGCCTCTCAGCGCTAGGGATTCCCGGTTCCAATCCCCATCTGGGTGGAGTTTCCATGTTCTCCCTGTGTCTGCGTGGGTTTCCTCCGGGTTCTCCGGTTTCCTCCCACAGTCCAAAAACATGGATCAAGTCAATTGAATTCTCAAAATTGCCCCATATAGAGTGTGTTTCAGTGAGTGAGTGTGTGCCCAGCGATGGATTGGCACCCTGTCGTGGGTCTATCTAACCAGCGCCCGAGATGTTCTCCCCTGGATGGCATGGGGAACCCCACCGCGACCCTAATGGAGGATAAAGCAGGAGATAATGAATGAATGAATGATGATGGATGGATGGATGGATGGAGTTCTTGCTGACAAAGTTAACTGTATAGCTAGATCGCTGCTTCATTCCAAAATGTTTTTCGTGTTGTGGAAGAGAAGGGGGTCAGGGGGAGGCAAGACTTTTTTTTTAAAAGTTTTTTTTTAAAGTACGCAGGCCAACAGTTTTATACGTAAACTTTAATTCAAAGAGAGAGATGCTGGCAAATGCCATGACACACACAACAGGGGAGAATTTCGAAAGGCAATTAAAATTTAGTGCCAAGGAAGACTGGGAGGAGAGTAACAACATAGCTGTCCTCAATCAACAATTATTACCCTTGTCTTGACATATCTCAGACCCTCTATAAGGCCCTGAGTTTACCAATTTCTGGACCCTGAAATTAAATACTTAGCGGCATAGTAATGGTGTGACAGCTGCTCCTTGTCTGACCTGATTGGCTCTCTGGAAATTTTCTCTAGTTTTTCCCAAGAGTGCACCATGCCAATCAGGTCTGACGAAGTGCAGCTGTCCTACCGTTACTTTGCTGCTTAGCATGTTACAGCTGGGACATACATATTTTACCTTTTACTTTTAGTAACTCACTTTGATTGTCTTCTTCTTAGTTTCCATGTTTCCCGCGTGCCTCCGGGTTCTCTGGTTTCCTCCCACAGTACAAAAACATGGATTGAAGGTGAATTGAATGCTCTAAAATAAAGTGTTTTTGTGTGAGAGTGAGTGTGCCCAGCAATAGATTAGCGCCCTGTCCAGGGTGTATCTGCCCAGCACCCAAAATGTTCTCCATGTATGGGCATGGGAACCCCCCCACACACACACACACACACAAACACACTTGGAGTTTTACTTGCCTTATTTTGTTTTGAGTAAATCCAAGTAAGGGCAGCACGGTGGCTTAGTGGTTCGCCTCGCAGCACTAGGGATTCCCGGTTCGAATCCCCATCTGGGTGGAGTTTCCATGTTCTCCCCGTGTCCACATGGGTTCCCTCCGGGTTCTCCGGTTTCCTCCCACAGTCCAAAAACATGGATCAAGTCAATTGAGTTCTCCAAAATTGCCCCATGTAGAGTGTGTGAGTGAGTGTGTGCCCAGCGATGGATTGGCGCCCTGTCCTGGGTCTATCTGCCCAGCGCCCGGAACGTTCTCCCCTGGATGGGCATGGGGAACCCCCCCGCGACCCTACTATAGGATAAAGCAGAAGATAATGAATGAATAAAAGGATAAATCCAAGTAATGAATATTTTTTTTTACTTTATTTTTACTTTAGACAGGCCAAGCTTCTTTTCATTCTCCAAGGGTTTTTTTAACCCCTCAATTTGGATATTTATTATAAGCTTCAACATAACTATCACTTCTGACCACAGTACACATGCTGGACATATGCCCAACAGTACACTTTATATTGTATATTGTTGTGGCAGGCTAAAACTGATTGACAGGTATGGAGACAGGTTTGCTCATGCACAGGAATGGGCTCTATTTACAACTTTTAAATGCAACTGTTTGCGGTTGGATCTGCCGTCGCCTGAGTTCCTGTGCTGTTATGAAAACGCTCACTGCTGCATGTCATGCTCCAGCTTATGAAGGCTGCACACTAATCATTAGAGGAGCCTCATTGTGGGTTGGCACGCGAGTGGCAACAAGCTGGAGAGCGGATGTCAGAAACCCGCGGGCAGACAGAGTTGGAGCCACATGCAAGGAGGCAGGAAGTTGGCAACATAATGATCACTCTCCCTTGAGAATGAATTTATAAACAGGTGGCCAGATCATTTATTTTTAAAATGTTTTAATAACAGTGCACGGTTTTAAAGCAACTTTAGGGTTTTTTGAAGCCTGATCCCAGTAAAGACCAAAGCAAAATGACAGTGGCAAGGAAAAATTCCTTTTTATGTTAAAAAACCCCGTGAGCATCAAGTTTCGGTGAGGATTATTGCATAAAAGTGGCATACAAAACCTCAAAAACAAAGCAGATATAAGGATGCATTGCTTTAGTTAGATTTATATATGGCACCAATTGTGGAGCAAGCCTAATTTTACAGTTTCTTACAAACACATACACAAATGCACAATTAGTCAGCAATGTAATACAAGAAAGGGCGGCACGGTGGCTTAGTGGTTAGCACGTTCGCCTCTCAGCGCTAGGGATTCCCGGTTCGAATCCCCATCTGGGTGGAGTTTCCATGTTCTCCCCGTGTCTGCATGGGTTTCCTCCGGGTTCTCCGGTTTCCTCCCACAGTCCAAAAACATGGATCAAGTCAATTGAATTCTCAAAAATTGCCCCATATAGAGTGTGTCTGTGTGAGTGAGTGTGTGCCCAGCGATGGATTGGCACCCTGTCCTGGGTCTATCTGCCCAGCGCCCGAGACGTTCTTCCCTGGATGGGCATGGGGAACGCCACCGCGACCCTAATAGAGGATAAAGCGGGAGATAATGAATGAATGAATGTAATACAAGACAACTGTGATTTTTTGCTAATCTAATTTATCTTTACATGTGACATCAGCAGAATATGTTTTGTAATTATGATTCTATTTATAAGCTGAGCTAATTAATGCTGATTAATATTTCATCACTAAGAGTTGTAAACTTATTAATTTTTGTCATTTCAAAAAAAAAATTATACTTATTAATTACTGCTGTGTTGGAATTTTGCATGTTAAATTTGGAGGCAGCATGACCATATGTTTGAGCCATATTACTACCAAAAGATTAATATATTTTTTTTATATATATATAAGAAAATCCTTTATTGATTACAAAAATGGAGTCAGGCTGAAGGTGTTTTCAATGACATTATTAATGTGTTTTGTTTTCTCAAGGACTAAGGATCACCTGATTCTTGGACTCTAGATGGCAGTGTGGCCTAATCAAACGTATATGAAAATCAGCAGCGCGTCTAAAAGGATTTCAAAGACAGATAAATGGCAAAATACAAAGATACAAAATGATTCTGTGGTAGGCATTCTGTAATAAATCCTCAATAATATAGCTTAATATATGTTTTAATAATTAATGTACTTTTCAGCAGTGATGGTGCCTTTAGATGTGTAAGCTGCCCACCCCTTATTTACTTTATAATTTTGAATGAGCTCTGGCCCAGAAAAGTCTGTTGTTTTTTTTTACTGCCTGGAAATTTTCTACTGACCTAGTCAATCATATGATTACATATAAAATACCTCATGTAAGTATTTAAACTTTCTACAGAGAAATGTGAAAAACATGAAGAAATACATATTAGAAGCTCTAAATCAGCTTTTTATCTGTCCTTTTAAATCACTTACTTCATCTGGCTCTTAATTTGTTTGAAAAAAGTAGGATGAACCCATGGCCACGCATTGATTTCCAGGAACTTTGTTATTTTTAATAGCTAAAGAAGTATTTGGTCTTGGCGTTTGGAATGCTGAATGCTAATGCTCTCTTCCAGTTTTATATCAATAAAATATTACATCATTTTGGAGGAATTCATCCTTATTTACATTAAAGAATTACAGGTGGGGCGGCACGGTTGCTTAGTGGTTAGCACGTTCGCCTCTCAGCGCTAGGGATTCCCGGTTCGAATCCCCATCTGGGTGGAGTTTCCATGTTCTCCCCGTGTTTGCGTGGGTTTCCTCCAGGTTCTCCGGTTTCCTCCCACAGTCCAAAAACATGGATCAAGTCAATTGAATTCTCAAAATTGCCCCATATAGAGTGTGTTTGTGTGAGTGAGTGTGTGCCCAGCGATGGATTGGCGCCCTGTCCTGGGTGTATCTGCCCAGCGCCCGAGATGTTCTCCCCTGGATGGGCATGGGGAACCCCACCGCGACCCTAATAGAGGATAAAGCGGGAGATAATGAATGAATGAATGAATTACAGGTGTAATTGTATTTGAGACCACAATGCCCATCAAGGTGTTTCATATTTGCTTGAACATTAATTATATTTTAAGGCTAAAAAATAAGTTTGTGCTTCTCAGGATATGTTATTTAAACGGGAATGAAATAGGTCCGTAAAAGCTAAATGTGGTGATACACTGGCCCACACAACATTCATGACCAAGATTTTTGGCGTTTTACAAACTTCTTTTAATGCCTAATTGATTATGCAAAACTTCACTTACCTATTAAAGGGTAAACATGTGCTTTTGTGTTTAACAATGTCAATAGAGGGAAAAAATTAACAGTGCTTTACAACAGTTCCTATTTTGTGTTATTTGGACCCCCACTACTGTTTTTAATGAAGGTAGATTCTTCTGGCTATGAAAAGGGTTTACACTTGTCTCACAGTTCACTTTCTAAACTGTGCCCAGTATCATTTTATTCCCACTATTTTTTCCCACTGAACACGATTATAGTATTGGGAATTACAGGCTTTAAGCCATCAAGCTTCCTGTCAAGAAGTGGAGGTTCTGGCTCGGTCTCATATATAATAATGGGCTGTTTTCCGTCCTCGCTGACCGCAAGAACCTTGAATTTCTTAGGGGCGACAGACCTCATAATGTTTATTAGGATTCATTTTGATTCAGTAAACCCTTTAAATTTGATCTCCCTTTTGCTGCTTCTGTTCTGTCTGACCATTGCTTTATTAAATCTATACACTGGGCTTTGAAACCATTCCACGTAAATGTTCTGCTTTATTGTCTTTCATTAAAATTTTATACTCCTCGCATAACATGGGCTTACATATTATTATGCTTTAATTATCCACATGGTACCCGTATCATCCAAAGCATCATTCTAATGCTTAAATATTTGTTTATGTTCTCTTAATGCTGCCAGAAAAACACCCTGTATTTCATCTGTTTTTAAATTTGTACCTTGTTATGTTTTTACTCATACCTGTCTGCATCTTACATTCTGTGTTCCAAATTTAGATTCCATTTATGCCACACCAACTGCCCTGTCCCTTGTTTCAGAGGTCATCCTTGCTGCCAGAGTAGAAACAGGTGTACTTCTCATCTCTCACCTTTTGCTTATTTCCCATTTCTTTTGGCTCTATTGGTCGAATTTCCTGACAGGAATAGAAGGAATAACACAGTTTGCACACTTTCTTCTTTTATTCATTGCACTCGGAGATTTCCCACTCTTGGAGTATTTCCCCCGAATTCTAATATCACCTGAGGTTTCTTACCCCACCCTATTGCATCGGTCTTTTAATCATTTTAAGCTCTCCCCTTCTCTTTCTCTGCAAAAAATATGTTTCTGGGCTTTGTATTTTTTTTTTTATTTACCAATGGCAATCTACTACTTCTCACACGACTTTGCCCCTGTGACGTCATTCTCCAGCCAGTCATGCCTACCTTCTGCTGTTTGGTTTGTTTCTGCTTATTGTACTGTACAGTCTTGAACTTAAGTTTCGATTGAGCTGCATCACTCTCAATAGTCTCTTGTTTTGTTTTTCATTCCTTTTATTTGTTTTATGAAGTTTTTGTCTAATATTTATTATTTACTTCTTCAAATTCCTTTTCTATTTCTCTGATTTTCTCCACTCATGCTCTCATTTGCTCAAGGGTGCTCTTTAATTAAAACATTAAAGAAGGGCCAACATCATTTTTAGTTTGTGAAAAGTCATTTATTATATTTACTACTGAAATATTTATAAATTAGTAAATTATAAACACTTTAATGAGCATTTAACATTGTCCAAATTGTCTTTAAAGGGCAAACCTATAACTGACAACTCACTCTCAACCAAGTACCTAAACAAGTACAAGACACTTCTGTTGTGTCACCTTGAATTTGCCTCTCCATCTGTCACTATATCCCTGACATGTTCAGAGAAAAAGCAAGCTCCCATCAATCTCACACTGCCTTATAGAACAATGAACCATGTTATCTTCAAAGGTTGATCATCAGGTAAGTCAACATACTCAGTCAAAATCTACTCAAAACGTATTGCCCCTGTGAAGCTTTAAGTATTCATAGGCATCTTTGACAGTTTTTTCTCCCACATGTCTAGTCACAATAGTCATTAACTGATATTGTTTAACATCATTAGTTATGAAAAATCCAATGACATTCACAATACCCATCATATCTTAATACACAGGCATCTTAAAGAAAATTCAGTTTTTTTTTTAATCTTTAGTAACAGAAGTCCCAATTTTTTGTGTAAGTCCTATCGCTCTGTATTTACAAGAATGTGTTCAGTTTACAATTTTATTTCTTTTTTTTCTTTAGCCAGTGTACAAAAATCTTGAATCCTTGCAGTGTTTTTCCTTCATTCTCTTTATGAGTAGATATTTGATTCAAATTATAAACATTTTGTTTAATAGTGTTCATGCTGACATTCTAATAAGAAAACTGCACAAAGAACAAACAAAAGTTAGGAAAAGTTCAAAAGTGTCAAAATCTTAAATATTCTTGCAAAGCAATAATGACAGACTCATTACTTTATGGCAAAAATTGAGTAAGAACTCCAAAAGTGCTTGATACTACAGTCAGAAAAGTTGTGGATATCAAGGTGAGATATTAGCAAAAGATTTAAAAGAAGATCCGAAGAGAGGAGAGGAGAAGAGATGAAGAAAAACATCCTGCCAGTTATTGTATGAAGCTCTTCTGTCTTCATACAATCTTGAAAAATTTGTCATTTTGTTTGTTTTCATTTAGAAACATTTTTTACACAGATTTCTTAACTGTCCCACATTTGCACTAGGCATTGAACTTTTACAGATTTTTTTAGTGGTGCAGGAGAAGTATGTTGAATGCGGAATCGCCCCACAAACATAAAGAATTCTTTGTAACATCCCTGTACTGATGCTCAAGAACTTCTTGAATTTTTGCTTTTTAAACTGCTGGAACCTATAATTGGCTTCAGATGCATCCATAAGTGAGGTCAACGTCAAGAACAAGAGCTTGCCGTCGTGTCACATCAGCTTAAATTCAATGTCTAAATAAAGCTATTTCTGTGTGTAAAAAATCATGGCTCCAGTACTAATTGTGTCTAGGCATTTGACAGTTTGGTGCCGAAACCTAGGAACACTAAAGTCTTTGCGTGACGGAGACGTCTGCAGGCTTCATAGGCGTGTTCTCCAGTGGGCTTCGGCTCATTCTACGGTTAAAAGTCGAGGACAGCACAGCGGTCTTCAATCAAAAGTTCTAACATCTGCCACTTCAGTAGATGTCTGAGGAGGAGCCAGAATGCAAGAGGGCTGAGATGTGCAGGTGGCAATATGCGAATGTCAGGTATAAGTGGGCAGACAAAAGGTGAAGCCATCTATTATCTACCGCTTATCTACCTTAGCAACCTAAGCAAAGAAGCGCAATTGTCCCTATCCCTAGCTACCTCTTCCAGCTCCTCAGGAGGCACACTGAGGCGTTTTCAGGCCAATCTAGAGATAAAAAAAGATTGATCCAGTAAAACCTCTAGGAAGAATAACAACAGTGTCTAGTTTCCATTACCTGGCGCGTCCTTGCCCATGGGGACCATTCAGGTCTGAAGGAGCTACATGGGCCCACCACCTGTGGAAAGGGTAGTAATATGGGTCCGGTGCTATGTGGATCGACCAAAGGCGAGGGCCTTGGTATTCCTCTTGTACATAAAGGCACATGACTTTTTAAGTTTGGTTCCTACCTTGGTTCAACACACCATTGAGGCATTAAGAAATGAATGACGCTCTTAGGGGAATGCGAGGTGAATGTGGCAGGAGTGCTGAGACGTTGGGGGAGTAGGCTGAGTCGTCGTTAATGGATTTTGATTATGGCTAAATAATGCATGTGACACAGCGTCGCCCAATGAACGTGCTGGTGCCCAATATTAACCCAGTTCTGTCGGGTCCCTGTCATCTCTCTCCCCACGGCATGCGCTGTTCAAAATAGATTTAATTTTGTCAAACTAAATTAAGAGAAGATAAAAAAAAGGTAAAATTGGGGTGTTCTATTCATACAATTTTTATACAAACACAATATGTGAAATGATTGATAGGACAACTAAAAAGTTCAATTCTTTTACTCGTAAACTGTTAATCAGTGTGTAAATGGAAACCCTTTCTGTATAATTTTTCCCCTCTCACAGAAACTTGAAAAACATAAAGGTTTGTGCAACTAAGAATGAGAGAGAAAGAGATTTTGTATTAAAAGCAGCCACACTGCGATCTGACACACTATGAGAGAGTGTGCCTGCAGGGTGTGTGTCATAATTAATTGGATATGATCTGCCACATTCACTCCCACACAGAACATTCCTGCATCCCACTGCCAAAAACAACACACACACCTAATCTTGCAATTATGACATTATAAGGTCTAAACAGTGGATTTACAGTGGCTAAATAGACCACATACCATGAAAATAATTTGTAAAATTTCACTTTTCCACACAATTACCCACCAGAGACCAGGACGTTCATTCACAGAAGTATCCAGGTTTTAATTTAGAATATTTAATGTATGGACAAGAACGCTAAAGACACTCTTAGATAGAATGCTATTTTAAGCCTAGCTTACAGACTACTGGTGTATAGAAAAGAAAAAAAAAACTTTCTTAGCTGCAAATTCACTGAGTTACAGTCCACTTCAGAGTGAATAATATACAACAGCTTCGCCATAGTTTATAAATAATAGCTGATGCAAGAATTTTGCCAAAGAATATATTTAGTATCCTTTTTAATTAATTCTTATTTATAGTTTAATACAACAACAATATTATTGTATAATCACATTAAGGGTCTAATGACATCAATGAAGTATTGGTCATTTCATATAAGTCATAAAAATTGATTGCGTATGTTTTTAAAATGATCACTACTTTTAAGAAAAAGAAAACAATATTTGCTTTTAAATGACTGGTTTTGTTTAATTTAATTAATTAGAAATATATTAATTTAAGAAAATGATTTTTAACCTTAGTAATAAGAAATATTTCCTTCCATCCATCCATTATCTTCCGCTTTATCCTCTATTAGGGTCGTGGGGGGGCTCATCCAGGGGAGAATGTTTCAGGCACTGGGCAGATACACCCAGGACAGGGTGCCAATCCATCGCTGGACACACACTCACTCACACAGACACAATCTATATGGGGTAATTTGAAGAATTCAATTGACTTGATCCATGTTTTTGGACTGTGAGAGGAAACCCACGCAGACAGAGGGAGGACATTCGTGCCAGGAAACCTTAGCGCTGAGAGGCGAACGTGCTAACCACTAAGCCACCGTGCCGCCCTATAAATATTTCAATACTATCAATCATCCCAAGACACTATAATAATTTCTAAATAACTACATTTTGTTTGTGATATTTATATATCTTATTTAAGTTTAAGGATTTTTTTACAAGACAAATATTTGTACACTAAAATAATATTTTACGGAAACACCGTGGCTTAGTGGTTAGCACGTTTGCCTCTCAGCACCAGGGATTCCCGGTTTAAATCCCCATGGAGTTTCCATGTTCCTCCTGTGTTTGCGTGGGTTTCCTCCGGGTTCTCCGGTTTCCTCCCACAGTCCAAAAACATGGATCAAGTCAATTGAATTCTCAAAATTGCCCCATATAGAGTGTGTCTGTTTGAGTGAGTGTGTGCGCAGCGATAGACGCCCTGTCCTGGGTGTATCTGCCCAGTGCCCGAGACGTTCTCCCCTGGATGGGCATGGGGACCCCGCCCCCCGCGACCCTAATAGAGGATAAAAGCGGAAGATAATGAATGAATGAATGAATGAATAATATTTTACACTGCTGTATTGGAAATTAAGTAAGTAAGGTAATATGTAAGCACTTAACTACACTGCAGTGATGTTTTTGGTTTCACACCAAAGCACAAGAATTTGTCAAAAAAATGCTTCTTATTTAAAAAATAATAAATTCTGTCACCTATTAGTCTTAATGCAGACATATTATGATCAGCTAACTACATACTTTTGTTCTTGTAATATATTGCAATATAAAAGTTTCTTTTAGTTTTGAAGATTTATCTGCTTTGTCATTAGTAATAAAGTCAGCAAATGGCTTTAAAGTAAAAACCCATTAAGAGCCATTAAAAAGGTTACACATACTGCAAATGAACTGACAGCATGATGAATTTTATTCTTACTTCAGAGAATGCACTAACTGATAAAAACCAGATCTTCAGTAACTTGTTCATATATTCAACTATCAGTACCAAAAAACTAACAAAAAAAAGATTAGCAACAGCATTTACTTGCTTTACTTTATTTAATTATGCCATGACCCAAAGAACCCAAGACATTGATTTAGGAGCAAAACAACATTTAATGTAACACAAAAAATATGAAATATTTTTAAAAGTTTTTTTTTTTCTCCAATCTTTGCTACTTACAGTTTGCAATACACAAAATGGACACAAACACTGAAGACTCAACTAGATAGTGGTTAAATACTGCTTCTTCTACCAGGGAATATGGGTAAGATCATTTATGTGATCTTGCTACGGTTCCATAGTCTATGACATTTCTTAAAATTTAAAATTAATCCACATGCTGTAAAAGTTTGGAGGGCCACATCATGGTTTCCAAGGTGATGACTGAAGAAAGTTTCACTTCATCAGTCACTTCATCAGTTTACCTGGTGATTGAGTTCTTGATTCAGTTATATAATTACACATGGCTGCATTTGCAAATGCTATTACAGTGTTTGGGCTTACATGAAAAATGTAAGTGCTGAGTTCAATACCACAATCATATTTCTGATGAGGAGATCATGAGATGGCACATTGTACACTGAAATGCTCAGCCAAATCCTGAAATTCACTTGGAACACTGGGTGGTTTTTGGGATTCTGTAGAAATCATGCCAATGTAACTCGAATATATTTAGAATAATGTTGACAATACTTTTTCTTTCTGCAAACAATAAGGTAAACTCTGGGTGGATATCAAGAACATAATATAACTCTTCGTCTTCAGTAAGATAGATTTCCAAACCACTGTCCCCTAATCAAAAGCCTGATCATGTGAACAAGAAATGAAATTAATAATCATTATTTACTGATTAGCAGAAGGTGAATAGTAGCCAAGGAAGAAGCAAGCACTGAAGCAGGTAGGTCTCACAGGTATCTATAAGTTCCTTAAAGATTTCAATTCGGCAAGTGGAATAGAAAACACAGAAACCTCCCAAGATCCAGTAACTATGTTGGCTAGACAAAAGCAAAAAAGCAGCATTTTTCTCCAAGTCATCTTGCCGCTCTTGCAATGTCAGCACAGCCAACGGGGCCTGGAATAATTTGCTGAACTGATTTCTCAGAGGTTTACATTGTTTTCAGAGAACTATGATAGAATCCTCTGGGTATATATTTTAAAGTGGGTGTGGTAATAGGGCTGAAATAATGAAGAACAGGTGCTAATGTTGCTGGTGCCAGGGGTTTGTCTGGACTGGCCACATATAAGCCACAAGCAAGATAGCACAGTGGAGCTGAAAATTGACAGGAGACAGAGAAACCAGGCATGTGAACAAGTGCCAGACAAAATGCAGCAAATAACAGTAGGCTACAACAGCCTCATTCTCAAACTGAAAAATAGTGTGAAATAACATTCACTATTATAGTGTATTAACACGTTTTATGTGGAAAACATAGACATCCAAGACTGAATGAAAAGGCATAGAAGAAAGTGTGTAACTTGTCTTCACATGTGTCACACACACATACAATCTGAAAAGTTTCAAGATGAATGATCATTCCTGAAAGGCATGATTCAGGCACATAAACAGGCACCAGGTTATTTTTGTTTTAATGTTTTAAACTTAGGCTTAGTGGTTAGCACGTTCACCTCTCAGCGCTAGGGATTCCCGGTTCGAATCCCCATCTGGGTGGAGTTTCCATGTTCTCCCCGTGTCCGCGTGGGTTTCCTCCGGGTTCTCCGGTTTCCTCCCACAGTCCAAAAACATGGATCAAGTTAATTGAGTTCTCTAAATTGCCCCATATAGAGCGAGTTTGAGTGTGTGAGTGTGTACCCAGTGATGGATTGGTGCCCTGTCCTGGGTGTATCTGCCCAGCGCCCGAGACGTTCTCCCCTGGATGGGCATGGGGAACCCCACCGCGACCTTAATAGAGGATAAAGCGGGAGATAATGAATGAATGAATTAATGTTTTAAACTCAATTAGTCCACACTGACGCCCCCTTTTTACATAAAATAACAACTCTCTAATTAATTAATTAATAGGTAATACTTAAAATAAACAAACAAATGAGGGTAGGAGTGGTTTCAGATTTGATAGAGGTAATTTCTTAATCCTCTACACTGAAATCTAAGTGATGCTTAATGTGTATTTCCAAAGACAGGGAGTTCACAAATGATGACAGATGTAAAATGTAAAGTTCCTGACATAGACTGACCACTAATGATAATGTCTGTCTGTATTAATTATACCTGAATAATGTCTATAAACACAAAATGGAAGAGTCTATATTTTCATATTCCATTCATTTAATAATCGTTATCAACAACACAATGTTTATGCCCAAGGGCTAATTACTTTATTTGTTTATTTATTTTAATTCTTAGTGCCCTTCCAAGTGCTTTTTGTGTATTTGCCTAGAAGGTATAAGCCTATGTAAATATACATATACATATACATTTCGGACGATTTTTTGAAGGGTCACAGAGGCATGTGTTTTTATTAGAAAAGCATAAGCCCAAGAAAACATAGACCAAGGGTTTTCGAATATCTTTAAGAAAGAAGTAAAAACACACAAGTGTGCATTAATCTTGTCAAAATAAAACATTTTTGGAACATTATTTGAACACATGAATTAGAAACATGTTTCCATTCAGTATAAAAACTTGTTTTTATTATTCAGTATAAATCAAATTGATTTGCAAAAATTTCAGGTTTTTTGCAGCCCTATGGTATATACTATTCATTCATTTATTATCTTTCACTTAATTCTCTACTAAGGTTGTGGAGGATGCCCATCCAGGGGGAAATGTTTTAGGCGAATTTCAGCACTGGACATATGCTGGGCAAATTTCAGCACTGGACATGACAGGGCACCAATCTATTGCTGAGCACACTCACTCACACAGACACACACTCTATGTCTTTGGACTGTGGGAGGAAACTGGAGAACATGGGAAGAGCATGAAAACTCCATCCAGATTGGGATTTGAACCTGGAATCTTCGGCACTGAGAAGCGAACGCGCTAAACACTAAGCCACCATGCCGCCGTCTGTATTAATTATAAGCCACCGTGCTGTCCTGTATAAATATGTCCAAAACATATTCCAATAATAAGCTTCAAGGCATTAATATGTTTTCCTTTGGTGATTATTAAATTGTAGAAAGTACACAATAAAAGTTGATTATTGAATATTACCTAAAATACAAAAACAGTAAATACTGTAAATATTAAATATGTATGTAAATATGTAAATACAAATATGGCACGTCACATTTAAGCACTGTGTTTATTTTTAAAATTTTAAAAACTATTCATTAGATGTATGCAGTTATTTAACATTGTAGCAAATAAAAGCAGACATAAATATATTTTCATAACATCCTGATTTTGGCGGCACGGTGGCTTAGTGGTTAGCACGTTCGCCTCTCAGCGCTAGGGATTCCCGGTTCGAATCCCCATCTGGGTGGAGTTTCCATGTTCTCCCCGTGTCCGCGTGGGTTTCCTCCGGGTTCTCCGGTTTCCTCCCACAATCCAAAAACATGGATCAAGTTAATTGAGTTCTCTAAATTGCCCCATATAGAGTGTGCTTGAGTGTGTGAGTGTGTGCCCAGCGATGGATTGGCGCCCTGTCCTGGGTCTATCTGCCCAGCGCCCGAGACGTTCTCCCCTGGATGGGCATGGGGAACCCCACCGCGACCCTAATAGAGGATAAAGCGGGAGATAATGAATGAATGAATGAATGAACATCCTGATTTTTTTTTTTTTTTTTGAAATTCAGGTGAGGGTGATATATTTAGTTTAAAAAAGAGGATGTCAAAGAAAAACTGGATTTCTGCTCAGCAAATGCACCACTGAGAGCAGACTGTGATTTCTACTCTAGACAGATTTTCTACTTCAGTGCCTTTAAGGGCAGTCCTGAAGCCCTGACTGGATTGCACATTTAATCTCTGCTAACAAAGCACATTAAACTAATGAGCTAAGTAACAAATCATACCTGAGGTGCAAGCTAATTACCAATCCTTTATCTGAGGGTTAGTGTTATTTTAAGGCCTCAAAGGTTCCCTAGAAATATACTGTGTTAGTTTTACTCTAATATGATATAACTATAACTTTAATTTAGGAACTTCTTTTTACAAAAAAAAAAAAACTAAAAATTGCATTACGCCCTCTGGTCTGGATGGCTGGGTTCATGAATTCATGTTTCAGCAAAAATCAAGATTTACTAGCTTGCATTTTTGTAGTTTTGGTGAGAATGTGTCTAGTAGATCCTTAGCCCTAATTCAATGAGCTGCACAAGCTGTGAAATGTAAGATGTCTGTTTGCTCACAACATTAAAGTAACATTTTGAAAAGGACTATTTTCCAATGTTAAGAAATAGCTTTATTAGTCCTACCATTGGGAAATACACCAAATCGAAACAGTGAAAGTTTAACATTGGTCTCTTTGCCTTTTACTAAGATGAAGTTTAGCTCTATTTTTTACCCATTCCTTATGAAAGGTTGTCAAACAACAAAATAGGAGTGCAAGAGGAGTCATTTGGAGTGCAGATCCAAACACACATTTTACATTTACATTTACATTTAGTCATTTAGCAGACGCCTTTATCCAAAGCGACTTACAAATGAGAACATTACAAATCAGAAGTTATGGAGAAAACCACCTATACTGTAAATTCATCAAACCTGATTGTTACTCCCCTTTTTCTTTTTTTTTTCTTTTTTTTTCTCTACAGCAGGTATTTGTTAAATAAAAAATATTTAAGATGTTTACCTTTTGTATCACAGAACAAAATCCTGCACATGCTTTGAGTCATTCAACTCTTATCCCAAACATGAAATAAGTTTACTGCCTGTTTGCTTTTTAAGAAATGTGTTCAAATATTAATTTAACCTACAGTTTCCCATCCTTTTCTATTTGATGGCATGATTAGACATTTGTTTAGACATTGTTTTAACATCACCTCATCATCTATGGCCGAAAGGATTAAAACCCAGTGTGGTGATGTTATAGCCATTCTGTCCCTAAATTCAATGAGCTACACAAGCCGTGGAATGTAAAATGTTTGTTTGCTCACAACATTAAAGTAACATTTTGAAAAGGACTATTTTCCAATGTTAAGAAATAACTTTATTAGTCCTACCATTGGGAAATTCCTCAAATAAAACATTGAGACACATGAAAGCAGATTTTCATGATGCTGTGAAAGAAATACCAGTGGCATTTGAACTGAAACCCATTAAACATTTCTAAAAAAAACACAGGTGTGTGTGAGACACAGAGTGAAATCAGCTGCAGTCTATTAAAATGATGCATGTTTTGTGTTGGCCACCATATGCTCTGGTTTAATTTTGATAAATGGATTCGGTTAAGAGTGTGGTGTGTGTGTGTGTGTGTGTGTGTGTGTGTGTGTGTGTGTGTGTGTGTGTGTGTGTGTGTGTGTGCAACAGAACAGCAGATGTAAAATGTAGGCACTATTAATTATGCTTAACTAACATTTAAGCCGCAACTAGTTCAGGCTGCATTTTAAACAGAAGGAAGTCTCCATGTGTTGACATATTTAACTGTCAGGGTTAATTGAACAATATTCAAAATGTCAATGCTTTTGTAATACATTTTATTTCCAGAAGCACATATACTTTAGATGGTTTAATGTCTCCCTCACAACCACCCATCCAATTTTTTTTTAATAGATAAAGAATTTGCAGCAGTTTTACAAAAAATATGTCTTCAGATGCTTCAGATTTCATACATTACAGACAACTAGGTATTTCATGTAGCAATTAGAAATAGTACCCAGTGATGGATTGGCGTCCTGTCCTGGGTGTATCTGCCCAGCGCCCAAGACGTTCTCCCCTGGATGGGCATGGGGAGCCCCACCGCGACCCTAATAGAGGATAAAGCGGGAGATAATGAATGAATAAATGAATTAAGTGAGATTCGGCACTACAGTAAGGTTGAATCACCAGATAGCATCATCATTATTATCTCTGAAAAGTTGAGGGTAGGTAGAAGGTGAGCAAATTCAGAGCTTGTTCTGTAGGCCCATGTAAGGACTTTGTACTAAATTCAGGAAGCTACAGAAAGACAGTGGAAAGAGAGGAAGTAGTGGAATTGCCAGCTCAAATTCAGTTTATTTATATGGCCTTTTTTAACAATTGTGCATTGTCTCAAAGCTGCTTTACAGAGTTACATTATACTTACTCGTGCTGTAGTGTTCTGGAACAACTGAAGAGGCTCTCTTATGCAAGATAGAACACCAGCAAGAAATGCATTGACTAATAGCTCAGTGGACTGCTGTTACTCCTGTGCGTTCTGTTGAACACTGTAGGTATTTTTTATAATCTGTTTTTGTTTGTACATAACTCCTGCCCTTTGCTTTGCTTTGCTTCACTTCACTCCGCTTCACCTGATGTCTTCTGCAATATAGACTACTTTCCAATCAGCTCTGGACTGTGGCATCGTCAGGACCTAACAATTGCTCTGTGGAAAAATAAATCTGCAGAAATGCTCTGTATATGTGATCTGTTCAAAGAGTTCAAGCTGCATGTCGTTTGCAAAACCAAGGTTACAGTGATTGATTTGGAGGGTAAATTACAGCTTTTGCAAGAAAGACCAAAATCTGTGTTTTTACCATGAGATGATGTGCCTGCATCTTACCAGATATGCCAGTGAAGCGGGCAGATACGTAGCTAGCCAATAACTGAGACATTATCAGTGTAAGGGAAATATAAAGCAGGATGTAATTAACATAGAATTATTAATTAATTCATTATCTTCTGCTTAATCCTCTACTAGGGTAGGGTACATGGTTCACCATCACCATCCAGGGAAGAATGTTTCGGGTGCTGGACAGATACACCCAGGACAGGGTGTCAATCTGTCGCTAGGCAAACTCACTCACACAGACACACACACACACACACAAACACACTCTATATAGGGCAATTTAGATCATTCAATTTACCTTGAAGGCACGGTGGCTTAGTGGTTAGCACGTTTGCCTCTCAGCGCTAGGGATTCCCGGTTCGAATCCCCATCTGGGTGGAGTTTCCATGTTCTCCCCGTGTCTGCGTGGGTTTCCTCCGGGTTCTCCGGTTTCCTCCCACAGTCCAAAAACATGGATCAAGTCAATTGAATTCTCAAAATTGCCCCATATAGAGTGTGTATGTGTGAGTGAGTGTGTGCCCAGCGATGGATTGGCGCCCTGTCCTGGGTCTATCTGCCCAGCGCCCGAGACGTTCTCCCCTGGATGGCCATGGGGAACCCCACCGCGACCCTAATAGAGGATAAAGCGGGAGATAATGAATGAATGAGAATGAATTTACCTTGAATCCATGTTTTTGGACTGTGGGAGGAAATCCACATGGACATGGGAACAACGTGGAAACTCCATTTTGGGACTTAGATGGAGAGAATTGAACTTCTAATCAATTGAAGGCCTGTCTCTCAGAAGAACAATAATCAGTACGAATGAGTGAATCGGGGTTGCATGGAAAAATTCACAGACCCTTATATAGAACATTTCAGAATACAGAAAATATAAATATTGCATTCCACCTCATGTAAATCTTTTTAAATCGATGAAACACGGTTGTGATAGAACAATATGAAATGAAATCTGTTTAAAAACAGATTTTTTGATACATTGTCAGCATCAAGAACTTTATATTAATAACCTTTCTATCTGATTCTCCTACCTAAAAGTGCTGTGCATCCCATAAATTTGTCCTGTAATATGTAATTTTGTTTTCTAACCTCTTTATTTGTATTGGAAGTTTTGGCCAAAGTACCAAACACACTAATAGAATTTCACATACATCCAAGGATCCTTATTCCCAGACTGCATTTAAGCTATTCCTCCAAGCCAAACCTTTCGAACCATGTCGAGAAGGATCTTACCTTGTGTAGAAGTGTAAAAACATGCTGGACCAGAAAATGTCCAAGTCTTTGTCTACTAAAGAATTGACATGGCATTTCCAAGTCTTAATCTACTAAAGTATAAACATAGCTTATTACTGGAACTTTAGATTGCAGTGAGATTCATTCATTACGAAGGCAAATATATTTGGGATATATATACTTTAGTACCAGAGAACAAAATCCTGCCCATGCTTTGAGTCATTCAACTCTTAACACAAACATCAAATGAGTTATTATATATGAATTATCACTAATGAAATGTTAACCTGTAAAGTTTTTAGGTAAAGATTCCATTCTTGCCATTTCTCCTAGCAGAAACTTGTGTTCAAATATTCATTTAACCTATAGTTTCCCATCCTAATCTATTTGATGATCTGTCTAGATACTCCAACATCACCTCTTATTAGCATTAGGTCCTATTTTATTAGCTATTCCTCGATCCTTCGCTTAATACTGTAGATAATATCTACTCTGGATAAAAAAGACAGAGCTCATCCATAATGCACAGAGGAGCAAGAACTTTGATCTTCTGTTCAACTTCCCTTGGAGGCAACAGCAGAGAAGAAATCCCGAAATAACTGCATAAATGTGTGCGTGCCTGTGTGTGTGTGTGTGTGTGTGTGTGTGTTTGTGTGTGGGTGTGTGTTTTATATACATGCTTTTGTAGGAGAATGAGTGCATATGTTTATATACATGGGTAGCTGTGCAAAAAAAAACTAATTAAAAGAGAGGAAGGTGTTTCGTGTTTTATACATTGTAAATAATGAGAATGTTAAGATTGTTCACACCTCTGAAACTTTCTCATCTTATTTTTAATAGGGTTGCCATCCATAACTATTAGCATGGTGGTACATTATTATAGTGTGTTTCTTTTCAGTAGGAACAGCGCAATTAGTCAGAATGGATGGGAAAATAAATCCTACCATGTATACCAAATTGTGGAAGAATACACAAAGCTATTTGCTAGGTAGTGACAGGTAATGATGAGCAAAAGATTGACCTTCGAGCATGAGAACAATCCTAAACACAACACAAATAATGATCAGGGGTGTAAAATTGGTATGGTGATTGGAATGAGGTTATCAAAAATTGCTGTCCGTCCCAAAAATGGCGCTTTGTATTGTATATTCTTTGCTTCAGCTGGTTAGTTTAAGGCCCAGCAATGTTATGTGGCAACATAAAAAGTCAGCTACAAACCTTAATGAACTTAATGACCTGTATATTATCATCAATGGCACAATAATTTTGCAGCCTTCCAGTCTTAAATAAAATATTTTGCATAGACATTACTGCACCTTTGAGTGGAAATTAATGTTGACATTGCACAAAGTCATGGAATCAAATTAACCTTAAGGTATTCAAACTAATTATTACCTATAAATGTTTGACCTGAACATGTACATAAGTGATAACCAGGTTCATATACATTTTTGTCCATTTTCACTGCATTGTGATTCATTAATATAAGGTATAAGATTTGTTTTCTTTCGCTGCCAGCATCTGTCTGAGCTTTTTTTGTCTCTCTCTGTGTATTTGAAGGTGTTGGAAAGGCACTGCCAGAACATTTTGTTTTGCCTAAATGTTGCATCTCGCCGTAAGCATGAGCCATCCTCCCTTGGCATCCACAGCTTACACAATGGCCTGAGGCAGTAACTCACCATGGCATCACATTACATCAGAGCTCTTCAAATACTGTCTGTTTCTGCTTCACAAAGCTGCACCTCATCATATGTTACTGAATGGTAAAGATCCAGTTTTTATTATTTATGTTACATTAACTGATTAGTTAAGCAATCAATCTAAAACAATGCACAAGACTAAATACAGTGCAGATAGGCATATTTTTGATAGTACTTTATACTTTGTTAACAGCGCCACCATGTGGCAATAAACTGAAGGACAAACATTTACAACAGTTCAGCCTTTCTCTATTTTTAAATTAAGAGTTACATGGTTTGAGATTTTAGCTTGTCAGTGCTGATTTATAGATTGCTCAATCATTAAGTTAATTATTAGGTCAATTATAAGGTCAAGACAAACTCTGGTTATTACTTAAGTACTTTGCTTTTTTAGCTCTAACTGCTTTTCTTTTCTGTTCTTTTTGAGGTGTTTACAATTCACTTGGACTTGTCTGCTTTTCATCCAATGGCTCTGCAATTACTGGATGGAACCTGGATTTCTATTGGACTAGCTGTCCTGCAGGATGCCCTCAATGGTCTCCATAGTTTTCCAATTTCTGTAGTTTTTCCAATTGTTAAAAACGGACACCTGATCACAGTACATGGCTGTCCTACATTGTTGATGGGCCTGGCCATTCAAGGAGGATGAGTCCCCCACTGACTCCTCCCAAGGTTTCTTCCTGAAAAAACAGCATAACAGGGAATTTTTTCTTGCCACTGTTGCTTCAGCTTGCTCTTTGGGGGTTTACAGGCTTACAACACTGTAAAGCTGCTTTGTGACAATGTCACTGTGACTATTGTAAAAAGCGCTATATAAATAAACTACTTGAACTTGAACTTAATCCATGACATTTTTATTTTGAAGTGTGAGCAGATAAAAAAACTAGATCAATCATTCATTTATTCATTATCTTCCGCTTTATCCTATATTAGGGTCACGGGGGGGGGTTCCTCATGCCCATCCAGGGGAGAACATTTCGGACATGGGGCAGACATACCCAGGACAGGGCGCCAATCTATCGCTGGGCACACACTCACTCACACAGACACGCATGCATACACACTCTATATGGGGCAATTCGGAGAACTCAATTAACTTGTTCCATGTTTTTTGGACTGTGGAAGGAAACCGGAGAACCCGGAGGAAACCCACGCAGACACGGGGAGAACATGGAAACTCCACCCAGATGGGGATTCGAACCGGGAATCCCTAGTGCTGAGAGGCGAACGTGCTAACCACTAAGCAACCGTGCTTAGATTAATCACACAATATAAAACACCTACATGCAATTCTGTGCATAATCATTTATAATTTACCATTGCGTTAACAAATTTATTTAAACAGAATGCATATTGCTGTGTGTCACGATAGTCTACCTCGGGCAGAAGCGGAAGCGCATCGGACGCGCAAAACTGGCGTATAAACGCGCTGAAGGGAGCCAGGCACGCAGGTAACAGAAACAGGATTTATTTAAAGGTGCAGTGCACCAAAAAGCGTGAGGTACATAAAGGACTATGTGACAAGGAAAACACGACCAACAACAATGACAAAAACCAATGGACATAAATACAAAAAGACACCCGATCACGTGCACAAGACAAACCAATAACAAAACCGAGTTAATTAACGAAACTAATGAACTAATAAACGTTAATTAACTAAAACGAACGGGACGAAACACGAAACAGGTGACAGGTGCCCTAGGCACCTCTTACACTGTGCCCTTACAGCACAAAAGTATTGGTCTCTATTTCACATCTTCCATTGAGACATAGACACTAATTAGGATAATCAGCTTAGAAATTAATGTTAATAGATATTTTATCTCATTTAACATTCATAAATCAAACCACTGATTTAGTACACTGATCTACAGTTGTGATCAAATTTATTCAACCCCCACTGAAATAAAGTGTTTTGGCCAGTTTGACATTGATTTGGATCATTTCAGTCATCTTATTTACAATTGTATCAAAGAGGCACTTATAAATTAGACAAATATAACATAATATTTATGATGGAATAACCACAAATGTCTTTACTGTGCTCACATCATTATCAGTTTTATTCAACCCCCTAGTGACATTATTTTTTAGTACTTAGTACAACATCCTTTTCCAGTTATGACAGCTTTCAAGCGTGAAGCATAGCTTGACACAAGTGTCTTGCAGCGACCTATGGGTATCTTAGCCCATTCTTCATGGGCAAAAGCCTCCAGTTCCAGTCACATTCTTAGGCTTGCGCACTGCACTGCCTTCTTTAACCAGAGGTTCTCAATTGGATTAAGTCTGGTGATTGCGATGCCACTCTAGAATGTTCCAGCCTTTCATGTTCAACCATGCTCTAGTGGACTTGGATGTGTGCTTCGGATCATTGTCCTGTTGGAAGGTCCAACGTCTCCCAAGCCGCAGGTTTGTGACTGACTCCATCACATTTTCCTCCAAGATCTCCTGGTACTGAAGGGAATTCATGGTACCCTGCACACGTTGAAGGCTTTCCTGTACCATTAGAATCTAAAAACAGCCCCAAAGCAAAGCATTGACCCCCCGCCATGCTTCAAGTAGGCAAGGTGTTCTTTTGTTCATAAGCCTGGTTCTTCCTCCTCCAAACATAGCGCTGGTCCATTGTCCCAAACAGTTCTAATTTAGTTTTCATCTGACCACAGTACACTGTCCCAAAACCTTTTGTGGCTTGTCCACATGACTTTTTTGGCATACTGCAGTCGAAGTCAGCAAGGGGGTGCGCCTGGGAGTTCTGGCATGGAATGCAGTGCGCGCCTTATTGTCTGAGCTGAAACTTCAGTGCCCACATCTGAAAGGTCTTTTTTTCAGTTCCTTAGCAGTCACGCTCTCCACATTACGCTTGGTAGCGCACAGCAGTCGCGGTCAGGATCTTCTTTCTGCCACGACCAGGTAACGTTTCCACTGTGCCCTTTAACTTGAACTTGCGAATGATACTTCCGATAGTGTCTCTCTTGGAATATTTAACAACTTTGCAATCTTTTTATATCCATTTGCCATTCTTGTGAAGAGCAATAACCTCTTCTCTTGTCTTCTGGGACCATTCTCTCTTGCCTTCACCATGCTTGTAAACACACCAGTAATGTCTAGAAGGAGCTGAGTATCACAGTCCTTTTAATTGCCTCATTGGTGCTTATCATGCTTGATGACATCCACAGGTGTTTTCAATACCTGATTGAAAACACTGGAATGAACCTCTGTTCTAATTATGAGTGGTAGTTGTAAAGGGGTTGCTGTCAATGAAGAAATCACAAAAAGGCCATTTAATACTTTATGACAAACAATTGATGCATCTTAGTTGCATTTAGTTCTTTAACAAGTCCTTGTAAGATTTCATTATGAACACAATTACAAATGTGCACTGAACTTGGGGGTGAATAAATTTGATCACAACTGTAAAAGATCTCCTCGAAATCATATTCTACATGAACGCTTAGCTTCTCAAATACCAGCTTATTATGGAAGGATATAAACTTGCCATTGAACTTTTTTTTGTCATTTTCTTTCATTTTTTAGAGTTGTCAGTTAGAATGGGCTTTGTATTTTTTGGGATGATCTTCATACAAATGACAATTATGCTTTTCCTAAAGAAAAGCTTGAAAAGATTTCACTCACCTTGTGAAAGAATGGTTCATCACAAGAAAATACTTCATCAAAGTATTTGTGTGGGATCTCCAAACTTATTTTTATCAATATTAAAATTAATTCAGTCATTAATTATGCTCATCCAGGGCACTGGGCAAATACACTCAGGACAGGGTGACAATCTATTGCTGGGCATACTCACTCACATATACACACACACACATGCAGGGCAATTTAGAGCATTCAATTTACCTTAAATCCAGGTTTTTGGACTGTGGGAGGAATCTGGAGAACCCGGAGGAAACAGACTGGCATACTTTTTGTAGAATTATATCCATTCTACTGCCCAAACAAAATGTAGTATCTTTGGGGTAGATTTTTTGAAATAGTTATTGTGAAATCTTTAACTACATGATTAGTTAAGACTGATAAGGGACAAGTGGAGGAAAAAAAAAATGAATGGGAAAGTTTCTGATCAGACAGGTTACACCATATCCTACTGTCATCAGTTAACTAATTATTCTGCATTAATTGCTGTTTCTAAGCAATTTCCTTTCCAAATTTGATAAATGACTAGAGCAGTGCTTCTCAAATAGTGGGGCGCGCCGACGAAGATAATGAGAGCAACAAAAGTCAACCGAAAACTAAAACAAGGAAACAATGTCGAAGCTTATGTAGCGCTTGGTTTCACTGTAACTGAGGTGGAGACGAAGAAAGACCGGCGTGTCCTCTGTGTCTTAAAATGTTGGCAGCGGACAGCGTGAAGCCAAATAAATGAAGGCGTCACTTAAAGACATTACACCCCAATCACGCTGATAACCGCTTGAGTTTTTTAAACAAAAACATGACGCGTAGAGCCACCGACCATCCCGCTTTATGAAAGCTGCTTCAGAAAAGCTGTGCTGCAAAACGGGCGCGTTGGAGACATCAGTTCTGTCTTCATTATTTTGATAAAAAAATATATTGCTGATGAATTTGAATGTATTATTATTTATTGATTTTATTTAATTTCATTTTTCAGTATCAAGTTTTTCAGTATCAGTTTAAAAATGTTTCACGTTTAAATAAGGATTTCATTCGTTTCTGTTACAAACTACAAAACAAAGTTAATAAAATGATTCTTTGTTCTAAGTTGATCTATATTTCTTTCTTTTTTGTTTTCTTTATTGTTATAAAAGAGGTGTACTTATAAGAAATTTATAGACAAATCATACTACAGTGGTCGTAGTGGGGGGGTGTGAGTGTGGGTGGGGGGGGGGGGCGCAAAATGTTTTCTTTTTCCTAGGGGGGGCAAAATAAATGAGAATCACTGGACTAGAGACACAATACTAGGTTTAGGCCAAAGTTTAGGTTTAGTATTAGGCCAAAGAAATTTTTGATAATGACTGCAATAAAGAATAAATTATTATTTTTATTATTATTATTATTTCAATAACATACACAATATTTAGTTGTTAATTTTGATAAATTTCTTTAATTTGTCCTGCTAAACATTTTAGTATTCTTAACATCAGGTTTTGTATTTTTATTTGTATTTATGTTTTTAGCTTATTCATATGAATTCATTATATGTATTAATTTATTCAATTGGCAACACATCATCCACTACCTGGTCTTTTAGCTCCTTCTAGTGGCCAAGTAGTATTTGGCTTTTACAAATATCGATTCCAGCACTGTAAACTTGTAACCAATTTTAAGTCCAACAAAGGACTAGAAGGTCAGCTGTGACTGTGTATCAGCATCAGACACATTACATATACATACGCCTCTTGACCCAGCTCATCATTAGTAGAGGCTGTGGCACAAAAATGATGCTATTCTGGGGAACCCTCTCAACTAAGTATCTGCCCCTTTTAGTTCTGCTCTTACATATACCATTTTATACTTTTGCCTCTCTATCTTGAATAACATTCTCCTTCCTGGCCCAACAGTAGCCCAAATTCCACCAGTACCATGTTGGCCAACATTACTGGAGGTGGCCTTTGTTTATGCAACCATAATCCTAAAACTATCCTAATTTTTACACTGGATGTTCTTTCTGGTGCATCTCTCTGTATTTATAGTTTGGAAACAATACAAATGCACTAAACATACACCCCCAAAGACTAGGTATCATCCATCCATCTATTATATTGTTGGGGGGATTCCCCGTGCCCATCCAGTGGAGAACGTTTTGGGCGCTGGGCAGATACACCCAGGACAGGGCACCAATCCATCACTGGACAAACACACACTTACACAGACACACACACACTCTATATCTTGTAATTTGGAGAATTCAATTGACCTTAATCCATGTTTTGGGACTTTTGGAGGAAACCAGAGAACCCAGAGAAATCCCATGCAGACATGGGGAAAACATTGAAACTCCACCCAGATTGGGAATCAAACCGGGACTCCCTAGTGCTGAAAGGCAAATGTGCTAATCACTGTGTGCTGACACTCTAAAATAGGAAAATAATGTCGTAAAACATATATTCATTCATTCATTCATTCATTCATTACCTCCCGCTTTATCCTCTATTAGGGTCGCGGTGGGGTTCCCCATGCCCATCCAGGGGAGAACGTTTCAGGCCCTGGGCAGATAGACCCAGGACAGGGCAGGACAGGCAGATAGACCCAATCCATCGCTGGGCACACACTCACTCACACACACACAAGTTCAAGTTCAAGTTATTTATTTATAGAGCGCTTTTTACAACAGTACATTGTCACACAGCAGCTTTAGAGAATGAAAAGCCTTTAAACCCCAAAAAAAAAAGCCCGTAAAACATATAAAACTGGAAAAAGTTAAATAAATGTAGCTGTCTTTTCTGATATATCTGTAGAAGCTTTTGCTGCTTTGCTGCTCACCGTGGAAAAAAAACATCACTTATCTACCAACTATTATAATGTTATTAGGCTGGAAAGGACTGAAAACCTGTTCTCAAATATTTTGGCAAAAAACGTACACAATGACCCAAATTTTTTGGATTTGCCGGTACAAAGTTCAATGTTGCATCAATCCTGGCTCAGTTGTAGAATTATACACCCAAACTATGACTCTACCAACAAAATATTTGATAGATGGTCATAGTGCAGTGTTTTTGTTTCTTTCTCCACACAGAATGTTTCTCATTTAAACAAACAAAAATTAAGATCTATTTTGGTCACTGTCACTGCAGTACTGAAAATCTTTCACCAGTACCTGTTTCTTAGGACCATTGGATAACAGAGTAAAGGGGACTAACCAATTGTGTAGAAAAATATATTATGACCGATTAGATTAGTATGGCGGCACGGTGGCTTTGTGGTTAGCACGTTCGCCTCTCAGCACTAGGGATTCCCGGTTCGAGTTTGTTCTCCCCGTGTCTGCGTGGGTTTCCTCCGGGTTCTCCGGTTTCCTCCCACAGTCCAAAAACATGGATCAAGTCAACTGAGTTCTCCAAATTGCCACATAAAGAGTGTGTATGCGTGCGTGTCTGTGTGAGTGAGTGTGTGCCCAATAGATAGCGATAGATTGACGCCCTGTCCTGGGTGTATGCCCAGCGCCCGAAACGTTCTCCCCTGGATGGGCATGGGAAACCCCACTGCGACCCTAATATAGGATAAAGTGGAAGATAATGAATGAATGAATGATTAGATTAGTAAAAGTGGAATTGCAAAATGCATCTATATGGCAAGTTAAAAAATGGACAAAAGCACAAAGTAAGGAAGCAGTTGAAGCCATTTTAAATCTAAAACAAGCTAAAGAATTATTTATTAAGCCAATTAACCCAAAATTGCTAAAATTGAGAGCACCATAATAATGACTTTTGCATATAAATATCATCATATCGTCTAATTTAGAGGATTTTTTACATATTCATTACATATTTCAAAGCCATTAAACCTTTATACTATTTCCATATTCTATGATCTATGTACACTCATTGGCCACTTTCACTAATAGATGCACATTGTAATGTTACAGTAAATAGTGTTCTTGTCCCTTTACTCTGTTCTTTAATGAACAGGACTTTAAATAACAAATATTTTTAAGTGGAGAAGTGCAGTGATTCTAAGTGGTGGTGGTATGTGAGTAGAACACAATCAGTAGTGCTGCTGGAGGTTTCATGCACCTCAACACATTGCAATAGTGCAGTGCTTCTCAAATAGTGGGGCGCGCCCCCCTGGAAGGGCGCAGTGCGGTGCATGGGGGGGCGCATAACAAGATATCACAGAGCAAGTGATATTAAGTGTACTGAACAAACCTTCAAGAGACAACATGGAGAAATATTTAACAGAGATGAGGAGAGAGACGAAGATAACGAGAGCAACAAAAGTCAACCGAAAACTAAATGACGAAGTGAATGTAGTGCCTGGCTTCACTGTAACTGTAACTTCACTGTAACTGTAACTTCACTGTAACTGTAACTTCACTGTAACTTCACTGTAACTGTAACTTCACTGTAACTGTAGCTTCACTGTAACTGTAACTTCACTGTAACTGTAACTTCACTGTAACTGTAACTTCACTGTAACTTCACTGTAACTTCACTGTAACTGTAGCTTCACTGTAACTAAGGTGGGAGACGAAGAAAGACCGATGTGTCTGCTGTGTCTTTAAATGTTGGCAGCGGACAGTGTGAAGCCAAAAAAATTAAGGCGTCACTTAAAGACATTACACTGCAATCACGCTCATAACCGCTTGAGTTTTTTAATCGTAAACGTGACGTGTATAACCAGCAATCATAACGCTTTATGAAAGCTGCTTCAGAAAAGCTGTGCTGCAAAACGGGCGCGTTGGAGACATTAGTTCTGACTTCCTCAAAAAAAAAAAACAGAGCAACAAGCACAAATTGTTGTAGTCATTTGTTTTTTAGGTTAAAGTGTTAATAAATTGTGCTCCTGAATGAATGTTGCTGATGAATTTGAATGTATTATTATTTATTGATTTTATTTCATTTGATTTTTCAGTATCAAATGCCAGTCAGTTCAAAAATGTTTCACGTTTAAATAAGGATTTCATTCGTTTCTGTTAGAAACTAAAAAACAAAATAAATCAAATTATTCTTTGTTCTAAGTTGATCTATATTTCTTTCTTTTTTGTTTTCTTTATTGTTAATAAGGAGACATTGTTATAAAAGAGGTGTATTTATAACAAATTTATAGACAAATCATACTACAGTGGGCGTGTAAAAATAATTTATCCCATTTTTTGATAAATTTGGGGGGATAAATCATGTGGGGGGGGGGGTGATGTGAGTGTGCGTGGGGGGGGGCGCAAAATGTTTTCTTCTTCCTAGGGGGGGCTTAACAGAAAATAATTGAGAATCACTGCATTAGTGTCATTTAAATGCCGAAAGTCATCCACAATAGTTCTAAAAAAAATTTGTTTTCTTAAATGTACTTTTAGAAATTGTGAATATGTGTGTATGTGTGTGTGTGTGTGCGTGTGTGTGTGTGTGTGTGTATGTGTGTGTTTGTGCTGTTTCAGTGTCCATCCATCCATTATCTTCCACTTTATCCTATATTTAGGGCCCGCGGGGGGGGGGGGGGGGGGGGGGGGGTTCCCCATGCCCATCCAGGGAAGAACGTTTTGGGCGCTGGTCATATCAACATCAAGCCTGTTGGAAATGTGTAAGATTCTTGTACTTTAAACAACGTTTCATTCATCAGTGTTCCCCACCACTAATTAGCCAGCCCCTAATGTTTAGAAGCAGTTGTATGATTAGCAGCATTCATCGGAGCAAGAGAGGGGAACTGTTTAGCATACAGAATGCTTGTATACTGCAGTTCAGGAGTAATAAGTCTTTCACAAAAAATATGTGTGGCATTGTCCAATCCTGGATGAATATTATACCCCTGAATAATTGCCTGGCCATACTGAAATGGCTTAAATGCTGCGTTCTGCACTTGTGCGGGATCAACTGCCCCATCTCCTAAAATACATGTTTTTTCCAGCTCTGCTCGTCTAGCTCGAAGAACTTCTACTTCCTCTTGGAGCTTGGTTCGTCCCAGTGAAGTATCAACACGCCACCAGAAACTGGTATTAAAATGTTGGTATAACCGCCAGTCCAAAGAACTCCATTTCTTTACTCGTTCACCCATTTCTGCAACCAAATGTTTTTTGCTTTTTTCACTTCGACTGTTCAAGCGGAAAGACACAACATCGTCAAGCTGCCAGCACAGAGCATGTTTTAGCAACACCATAGACTCATCAAAGTACTCAGCAATCAAGATGAGGTGAAAGTTACTCTCCACGCTGGAGATTAGTGTCATAGCACGTCTGTTTAGTTCCTCTTCATCCAGTGGTCCTGTGTTGTCCATGCCAAAGTCAAAAGTCAGGATGTTTCGAGCATAATGACTGTCAGGATGCAAAGTATCATATGACTGGCCATTATCCAGTAGAAAGTTTTCAAGTGTCGAAAATCTTCGAAATGCAGTAATCATTTTGTAATATGTGAAGAGAGACTCCATCATGGATACTGGGTTGCGTAATATGGAGAAATAAAATGTGTCTGGAGGCAGTACCTTCCTTACCTGAAAGAAAAATGAACATTTGTTATTGATGGATGTTTCTGTCATTTATGTATATAGCTATAGTAAATTCAAAGACATATCCAAAAAAGTATTATGTCAAGGAAGACTCATTTCATGCACTGCCCCAGCAATCAGTCATCTTTGCAATTTTGGTCAAGTCAGATTATTTAACACATTGAAAAAACACATTCATGATCATGTATCAGAAAATTAAAGTCGTCTACAAAACTGGCTTTTGGAATGTACATTCCCACGGTTTTCAGCTGATGTGGGGCAACCAGCCATTATCAAAATAGGGTAGACGACTAAATAATTCCTATGAAGTTATAAAAAAAAAGCTCAACCAAGTTTTTAATACTTTACCTCAAAGCTGTTAAAGCGCAAGTGGTTGCACATGATGTCAAAATTAGTAGTTTGACCCAATTTCATGCCCTCGACAAAGTAAGACATGAAGATGTTAGGATAGTACAACTGTGTGGCCTTGTTCTTTGGAAGAGCAAACATCAGCTTTCGGCTGTCTCCATAACGATATAAAATATTAAGGATGGTGCTGCTGGCTGTTTTGTGGGTTTTCAGGAAGAAGATGTGATTTTTGGGTTGGCATGTACCATTTTCCTCATGATTTTTTTTAACGCTAACCAATCGACCATGGGATTGAACTGGATTAGACTTGTAAGGTTGGATTATTTTTTTAAGAAGAGTCCCTGGAGCTCGTGGGGTTTCGAGTTCAGCATCTGTCACTGAATTAGGTTGGTTGATGGTCTTCAACTGATTTGTAGTTGGTATTATCATCATAGCGGTGCTTGCTAGGATTTCTGTTGGACTTGCATCCAGATGTTCACTTGCATACCTTGTGGCTTGATTTACATCCTGATCTAAATTGATCTCTTTCTTCATTTTTTCTCTCCATTTATAGTAGCGATGATCCGGCCAACTGCGACTCGATTTTTTTAGACTGCTGTGTAAAGAGAAGAGTACTAATTAATTGTGGAATACAATGTTCAGATACTTCATTATTTCTGTAAAAAGAGTTTTTTGCATTTGTTTTCCATCACAATGATTCAAACACTTAGTGGTTAACACGTTCGCCTCTCAGCACTAGGGATTCCCGGTTCGAATCCCGTTCTGAGTAGAGTTTCCATGTTCTCCCTGTGTCTGTGTGGGTTTCCTCCGGGTTCTCTGGTTTCCTCCCACAGTCCAAAACATGGATCAAATCAATTGAATTCTCCAAAATTGACCCATATAGAGTGTGTCTGTATGAGTGAGTGTGTGCCCAGATAAGTTATTGTAGCAGCTTTATGCAATTTACTTGTAAGATATTAATATTTTTTTTCTATGAATACAAATACACCAAAATTCAAAATACAACCTAAAAGTGTGTGAATACTCAACAATCCTACGTGTGTGATCCTACCATGTTTCTTCATGATCATCCAACCCTTCTAAAATTCATTAAACTCCCCCACTGCTCGGTATGCTTGGGACAAACTGCAATATTGACTGGCAGCCAGGCCTTTCGTCCAATTTTATATTAGTATAATTTATAAAGAACCATGGTGTTATAATGGTTTACAATGGCCTAGTGTTTACATACTTTTGCCTCTACAGTGTGTTTGTACAGAACATATTTTATTACTAACCTGAATTGGCAGAATGCACTTAGTAGTTGAAGCACAACACAGAAGACAATCAGGAGTGTTAACACCTGAATTAAATTCAGTTTATTAAAGCACAATGTCCTCACATACCTGTAACACAAACACGTACATAGTAGGGTTAGGAAATGTAAAGAATAAAGCTGCAGTTCTTGGGCAAAATTTAGATCCTGAACTTCAACAAAATTAATGATACAAGGGTAAAAATTCACTATGTTACAACTATAGTATAATATAGTATAGACCTTCATGACAAATACTGTATTTGTAAAACCACATGTCTTATCAGTAAAAAAAATACTTAAAAGTACTAATCTAATCCTTGTAATTTATATGTTGTTATATAAAATTATATGTAGAAATTATATAAAATTATTTTAAATACAGTTTTCTATACAGTGACCTGATCGATCTGATCACTACAATATTGTGATGCACAAATGCAATCAATGCATATCAATCTTTGGATCATTTACATACTTCATAATGAGTAATATAAGTATTAAATTCTAATATGTAATTGAATTTTGTGAGGAGTTTAGAGGGTAAATTGTTGACTAAGGAATCTAAAATGTTACGTTGCTTTTAATAAAGCTTTTTATAGTATCACTTTTAAAAATCTGGGCGGCACGGTGGATTAGTGGTTAGCACTTTCGCCTCTTAGCACTAGGGATTCCCGGTTCAAATCCCAACCTTCTCCCCGTGTCCGCATGGGTTTCTTCCGAGATCTCCGGTTTCCTCCCACAGTCCAAATATATGGACCAAGGTCAATTGAATTCTCCAAATTGCCCCATATACAGTGTGTTTTGTGTGTCTGTGTGATTGAGTGTGCCCAGCGATAGATTGGCACCCTGTCCTGGGTGTGTCTGCCCAGCGCCTGAGACGTTCTCCCCTGTATGGGAAACCCATAAAAAAAATTTTTGTGATAGCTCTTGTCTTTTAAAACAATTAGAAGTATAGCTTATTACAAGACACTTCTCTTTGTCCAACATCATTTTGACTAAATTGGCACAAATTACTTCATGGGCACTGCAAGCCTTTGTTTTTATAGAGAGATTAAATAATAGTAAAGTGATGCAATGCTATAATAAAGCTTACAATTATGGAATTAGGATGTCCAGTTAAAATAGATTTAATGGACCACTGTGGAAAAAAAGAAACTATTATTTTGTTTCAATGACTATATTTACTGGTTTTGTCTCATTAATTGCTAGTACAATTAACAACCTTCCAAACTTCCAAAGCATTCCTTTTATCATTTATAAATCAGAATCAGCAACGTTAGCTACATTTTGGTATGAGCTGAGTAAAATAGAAAGGCTTTTCCTACTGGCCTATGATTTCATTAGACAGACTTTCAACCACACACAGTCGGAGAAACCACCATCTGCTGAGGCAGCTTTTTTCTTTAGAAATGTGTCTGTTTCACTGGCAAATACATCAAGAAGCTATTTCAAATCTATTTTCAGCAAACCTTTAACCAACATCATTCCTCAACACTATGATAAAAAAAATCTACTCCATGATTCTCTAAATCTACTTCCAGAAAAATCATGTACTGCCATAATAAACTTTTAGTTAATTTATACAACATTTTTAAAATTAAGCATTTAAAGCAGGTTTGTAAAACTTGAATGTCTGAATTCTCCATGACATTCAGGAAGAAATCAATAGAGGATCAAGAATCATTGGGAACCCATCCATCCATTTTCTTCCGCTTTATCCTCTACTAGGGTCACAGGGGGTTCCCCATGACCATCCAGGGGAGAATGTTTCGGGTGCTACACCCAGGACAGGGTGCCAATCTATCGCTGCGCGCACACTCACTCACACAGACTCACACACAAACACACTCTATTTTGGGGTAATTTGAAGAACTCAATTGACCTTGAGCCATGTTTTTGGACTGTGGGAGGAAACCAGAGAACCCGGAGGAAACCCACGCGGACACGGGGAGAACATGGAAACTCCAGCCAGATTGGGATTCAGGAATTCCCAGATTGGGAATGCCTAGCGCTGAGAGGCGAGCGTGCTAACCACATTGGGAACCCATATTTAGTAAATATATATAAAAATAGATAGATTATAGCTAGTTTATTTTTTTATATATGTTTAATATTAACAAGGTATTTTCTTATATTAATTAAAACATGACTGAGTTTCTTTAATGAAGTCTTTTAAGGGTTTTAGCTGGTCCACAAATGATTATGAAGACGGTATTAGGTCACTTTAGCGTCATGCTACAATTGCAAATAATATGACCATCATTACCAGCAATACCTTCCCAAGTTAACCTGTAGCTAAGAAGAATGAAATAATATAAATATAAGAAGAATAATGAAGGACCAAAAACAAAACCAGCAAACTAAGTGACCACCGCAAAGGTGGTTGACTACAGCGAAGAAAAGCAGATAAATGAATCGAAATGAAAAGAGTAATGGCACTTTAGAGCCTACTACCCGAAGTGATAACTGCAAGATTTAAAAAATGCTTTCCCAAAAAAAAATAATTGCAGCAGCAGATCAGCCAGCATATGCCTCTGCATATGTGCAGACTATGAGTCTGATCACAATCTTCTGACGTTACCAATCAAGATGAACAAAACCAGGAAGAACAGTAGATAAACTAGACCTCAAAAACTCAGAGTTGACCTGTTTAAGCAGCAATACAAAAGGAAGATTGTCGACAGATTAAAAAAATTGAGGAACCACACACACCAGATAAACTGTGACAGCAAACAAAGGATGTCATGCTGAAAGATGCTAAAAATACAAAACAATTTCAATATGGTTTTCCCAAAGCATATCGACACAGAACTTTCAACATTGGAAAAAAAACACACTGGATTATGTGCACAACACTCAGAGAGGGATGTAAAGCTTAACAAGCTGTAAGACTTGTTTTGGGGCATAGGCATTTCTTGTCATGAGGCCACAGTGTGCCTATGCAGACATTTCAATTCCCTTTCAGTGACTAGGTGCTGATACTGTCCATGGTTAGTGTGAGGAGATTATTTATTCTGTCAACATACCTAGTTGTGCGCTGAGGGACTGTGTGGTGGAACTTGCAGATGTCATTCCACAACTACATGATCATTCAAAATGTGATCTCATGAGGCTATGGGGAATCCTGCTTTTCATCTATGTACTGGTGTGTACTATAGAATTTGCAAGATGAGAATATTGAGGATGTAAAACCCTGCATGAATACCTACCTGAACTTCTGCCTAGACATTGTCATTCCTCTAAGAACAACAAGCTCTGATTTATGGGTGACATCAATCAACCACCTCTTAAACAAAAAGAAGAGGGCCTTTAAAGAACTATAAAATGCTGAGAAGCATTTAGAAGTAACTCAAGTCCTGAATAAATAAATATTCATATAATAAATAGGCCTACAGGAGGACGTTTAAGTAAAAGATCCATAAAAATATCAAGAAAAATGTATGCAGACTAGTACAGGATGGAAGCAGAAGAGTGACAGTGCAACAACTAGCAATATGGAGAGAGCAAAATAATCACCTTCTATAACCAGTTTAAACTCTATGTCAGTGGCACAGCAGAACTAGACTAGAAGAATAGACTAAACAGCACTACACACACACAAACACACCTGTCACAACTGAACAAACACTTTTTTTAACAAAGTACCCTAAGCTTGGGTAACATTTGACACAACACATACATACTCAACAAACGCATAAGCTAAAGGTGTTATAGTATTTATGTAAGGTAAATAAGAATTGACTTTGCACTACTTAGAACTGATTTCTGAAATGTGCTTCCTTTTTTGCATGTGTTTTTTAAATAACTTTTACATGTCGGGTGCCATCAGCATCGCACCTGAGACTCTGTTGTGTTAATGTATGTGTTTCCTTAGTTCCCAGGACTTATGTAGTCAATTACCCTGCTACCCTGTGTCATTCTTTTAGGTAATTATCTATCTGCTAATTAGTTGCTTGTTTGGTTTCATTACTCAGACGCTATTTTTAGCCTTATTTATATACCTTGGAGCTCGGTCGGTAGATGTCTTTACTTTACTTTGTTGCCCTGTGCTGTTTTCTTTGTTCTTTTGCAGCTTCAATAAATTTTCCACCAATTTGACCGATAACTGTCACCTCTGCGTATACCTCTGCATTCACAGCCCAGGTGTTTCACTATATCTCATTCATTCATTATTCATTCATTCATTATCTCCCGCTTTATCCTCTATTAGGGTCACGGTGGGGTTCCCCATGCCCATCCAGGGGAGAACGTCTCGGGCGCTGGGCAGATACACCCAGGACAGGGCGCCAATCCATCGCTGGGCACACACTCACTCACACAGACACACTCTATATGGGGCAATTTTTTGAGAATTCAATTGACTTGATCCATGTTTTTGGACTGTGGGAGGAAACCGGAGAACCCGGAGGAAACCCACGCAGACACGGGGAGAACATGGAAACTCCACCCAGATGGGGATTCGAACCGGGAATCCCTAGCGCTGAGAGGCGAGCGTGCTAACCACTAAGCCACCGTGCCGCCCACTATATCTCAATATTTGTAATGTTTTGAAGGCCATTATTGCTCATTTTGTTCTTTTATTGCCAGTAGTTTATTGTACTTTTAGCAACTTTCTTGTAGTTAAAAGTTTGTTGCAAATTCTTGCTGTAATGTTTTACACTAAGCTTGTATAGTAAATGAACTAGAAAAAGAACTAAAATCTTTATCACTTTTAAACAAGGAGAATTGCAAAAGGTGGATATGATACATTGAAATTTGGGTCTACACTGTGTTGCAAATTATTATGCAAAAAGTGTTTAGGCGTGATAAGGTAAGAATTTTTTTTTGTTTGTCAGTTAAACTAATTGATGGTGATGTCAGGGCTCTTTATATCACAGAAAGCAATTACAGACACCTGTGCTAATTAGTTTGGCAGGTGTGTCCAATTAAAGGCAAGACTACTTAAGAAGGCTGTCCCACAATATTAAGCAGCCTATATTTTCACCCAAAATGGGAAAGAAAAAGGATGTGTCGGGTGCTGAGAAGCAACAAATTGTGGAGTGTTTAGGTCAATCAACATTGCCAAGACACTTCATCGTGATAATCGCACAATCAAGAAGTATGTAGCTGATTCAGGGCACACACATGTGCTTGCTGATAAGGGAAAATTAAGGACTCTTTCCAACAGCCAATTACATCAGGTTAAAAGAGCAGCTGCAAAAATGCCTTGTCATAGTAGCAGACAAGTTTTTGAAGCTGCTGGGGCCTCCATCATCCGAACAAGATGCAGGGTCCTTCAGAGGTTTACAGCTATGCATAAGCCATCCTGTCATCCTCCTCTATCCACTGCACACAAGCAGAAAAGGCTCCAATGGGCCAAACGATACATGAAGACTGACTTCAAAACTGATTTGTTCACCGATGAGTGCCGTGCAATGCTTTGCTGATCTAGATGGATGGATGGAGTGGAGGATGGCTGGTTGATAGACACCCCACGCAAAAAAGGCTACGGCGCCAACAAGGAGGAGGTGGAGTAATGTTTTGGGCAGGAATCATGGGGAGAGAGATTGTCGGCCCCTTTAGGGTCCCTGAAGGGTAAAGATGACCTCCATAATGTATGTGGAGTTTCTCAAACAGCACTTCCTGCCATGGTTCAAGATGAAGAACCGTGCATTCTGCAGCAAGATAATTTACATGCTGCAAAGAACACATCTGCATCTCTGGCTGCTATGGGTGTAAAAGGGGACAAACTTATGGTGTGGCCCCCATGCTACCCAGACCTCAACCCCATTTAGAACCTCTGGAGCATCAACAAAAGCAGTGTCTATGATGGCGGGAGGCAGTTCACATCTAAGCAACAGCTCTGGGAGGGTATTCTGTCCTCATGCAAAACAATTGAAGCAGATACCATCCAAAACCTGACAAATTCAATGGACGGGAGAGTTCAGAAGCTCCTTTCGAACAAGGGGTCCTATGTGCAAATGTAACATCACCTAGAATAAAGTTTTGACTTGAAAACGGTTTGATTTCACTTTGGAATAACCTGCTAATGCTTATAATTTCACAACTGACATTTTTTTTTGTTCTTTATAAAAATGAAAAGGTTGAAAATGATGCTATGCATAATAATTTGGAACATGCATTTTGAGTGTCTTATTTTTTTTTATTTTAAATATACTGTTATCATTGGCAGTTTGTTCAAAAACCTTTTAATTGTACTCTAATAATTGATGACTGGAAAATTACAATGACTGCAATTCATATAGGTAATTTTGGAACATCTGAGAAAATATTATTTGCATAATAATTTTGAACAGTATATATATATATATATATATATATATATATATATATATATATATATATATATATATATAGTAGTGAGTAGTACACTTTTTCTTGTTAGAAAAATCAATCAGCAAAGACATCTAAATCAAAATAGTGAGTGATAAAAATAAAGAGTTTCTTAATTTAGAAAATTTTTAATATATATGTAAAAATTTAAATGAGTGGCACAGTGGCTTCCGGCACGGGTTCTCCGGTTTCCTCCCACAGTCCAAAACTGGATTCAAGCTATAGTGGCCAATCTAAATTGCCACTATGTATGTATAATGTGTGAGTGATTTTGTGCCCAGCATGCCACCCTGTCCTTGGTGTGTCCACCCAGCGCCCATTCTCACCTGGATCCCCCACGACCCTAGTTACCAATATAGGATTAAGCGGAAGATAATGACATAAAATAATTTTGTTAAAGTTCATTCATTCATTCATTATCTCCCGCTTTATCCTCTATTAGGGTCGCGGTGGGGTTCCCCATGCCCATCCAGGGGAGAACGTCTCGGGCGCTGGGCAGATAGACCCAGGACAGGGCGCCAATCCATCGCTGGGCACACACTCACTCACACAGACACACTCTATATGGGGCAATTTTGAGAATTCAATTAACTTGATCCATGTTTTTTGGACTGTGGGAGGAAACCAGAGAACCCGGAGGAAACCCACGCAGGAAACCCACGGGGAGAACATGGAAACTCCACCCAGATGGGGATTCGAACTGTGAATCCCTAGCGCTGAGAGGCGAACGTGCTAACCACTAAGCCACCGTGCCGCCTAATTTTGTAAAAGTTATTTTGCATATATATTGTCATATTTGCAGACTTTAAGACTGAACAGAGTATTGTATTAGAAACATGAACAAAAATTAACTGTTGGGACTGATGGGGAATTAGTGCCAAAGTGGTCAGAAGAGTGTTATCAAGTGTAAGTAAAAAATAGTTAGTATTCTTCCAAAATAATTCCTAAATATTGAAATGGGCAGAACACGAGCTGATTTACAGCAATGTAAAATTATAAAACCATGACTTTAAATGGCTTGTGCTGGGAGATCAGTCGCCTTAACCTGAACTGATTTTATAGTCGGATAAAGAAAAACTGTCAACAATTGATTATTGAAACATAACAGATTAGTCGAATAATATCCACATCCACCGTAAAAAAAAAAAAAAAAAAAAAAAAAAAAAATATATATATATATATATATATATATATATATATATATATATATATATATATATATATAGGGAAAAAAGTGTTTAATCTATTAGAGTTTGTAAACAATTCGTTTATTTCAATGACACAATTACAAATGCACCATTGTTTTTAAGCATATCCATACAGCATCCTCTGATATGATTAATAAGCCTAACAGGGACTCACGTGCTGCCCCGAGACCCCGCGCCCCAGTAGCCGCTCCTGTCCGCCTGCGCGCGCCTCGGACCCGGGATCATCGCTGCGCGTGCCTCTCGAACTTTTGTGCCGCTTTGAAACTGCGGTTGAACATCTGCTTCTGATTTGTTTGATAAAACGAGCTATGACTTCCCACTTGGTGTCAGCTTCACCAGTTTCCAAAGGAGAACTCCGCCTACTCAAGCGAGAGAAAGAGAGAGAGAAAGAGAGAGAGGAGGGGGGGGGCAGAGGGTTAGAGAGGGAGGGAGAGAAATAAAACTCAGATAAACTGAGACAGAGCTGCACTTCCTCACTGATGCACCAAATACTCAGAGATCAGGAACTCATACTACACCAAATACCATCATCCCCAACTTCATCTCCCTCATCCACACTAAAAAACTGCCCCACCTACTGGGGGAACACAGGAAGAGCTGTGTACTGGCAGCACTGTACACACACACACACACACACCTGTCACCAGGTAAGGGGCAGAGAGTGACCAAATCAGGCAGCACACAAACACACACACACACACACACACACACACACACACCAGGTGTGGGACAGAGAATGACCAAATCAGCCAACACACACACACACACACACACACAGAGAGCACCAATGCCAACACACACACACACACACACCTGTCACCAGGTAAGGGGCAGAGAGTGACCAAATCAGCCAACACACACACACACACACACACACAAGGAAAGGGGCAGAGAGTGACCAAATCAGCCACACACACACACACACACACACACACACACCTGTCACCAGGTGAGGGACAGAGAGCGACCAAGTCAGCCACACACACACACACACACACACACACACCAGGTGAGGGACAGAGAGTGACCAAATCAGGCAGCACACAAACACACACACACACACACACACACACACACACACACACACACACACACACACACACACACACCAGGTGAGGGACAGAGAGTGACCAAATCAGCCAACACACACACACACACACACACACACACACCAGGTGACAGAGAGTGACCAAATCAGCCAACACACACACACACACACACACACACACACACACACCAGGTGAGGGACAGAGAGTGACCAAATCAGCCAACACACACACACACACACAGGTGTGGGACACACACAAATCAGCCACACACACACACACACACACACACACACACACACACACACACACCAGGTGAGGGACAGGTGAGGGACAGAGAGTGACCAAATCAGCCAACACACACACATATACACACACACACACACACACACACACACACACACACACACACCAGGTGTGGGACAGAGAGTGACCAAATCAGCCAACACACACACACCAGGTGTGGGACAGAGAATGACCAAATCAGCCAACACACACACACACACACACACCAGGTAAGGGGCAGAGAGTGACCAAATCAGCCAACACACACACACACACACACACACACACACACACACACACACACACCAGGTAAGGGGCAGAGAGTGACCAAATCAGCCAACACACACACACACACACCAGGTGTGGGACAGAGAATGACCAAATCAGCCAACACACACACACACACACCAGGTGTGAGACAGAGAGTGACCCACACCTGGTGGGGGACAGAGAGTGACCAAACCAGCCAACACACAAACACACACACACACACACACACACACACACACACACACACACACACACACACACACACACACACACACACACCAGGTAAGGGACAGAGAGTGACCAAATCAGCCAACACATACACACACCAGGTGTGGGACAGAGAATGACCAAATCAGCCAACACACACACACTTATTCTTATACTTTAATTTGTATGTTTCACTCTCTCTCTATTGTTTTGTAGTTTATATTTGTTTTTGTTTTGTACCCCAGCTTTTGGCAATACAAATGTAATGTGTGTAATGCTAATAAAGCTTCTAAATTGAATTGAATTGAGAGAGAGAAAGAGAGAGATCATCTATCTGTATGGTCTCTTTTATAATATGTGTAAATGTGAATTCTAGTGTATGTATGTAGTATTTTATATCACAATGCATATATATATAGGCTTATATAAACAGGATCCGCCTTCATTCATTGTTCCTAGTACCACTTCTCCTCAAATACCTAGCATATTTTATTTGACATGCAAGTAAATTACTCTGAATAATATTACATTGAAACTGAGAGAGAGAAAAAGAGAGTGTGTATGTATGTATTACATACAAACCGTTCATTTCATTTCATTTTTTTCATGTTTGTGTTCACATTTATATTATTATTATTATTATTATTATTATTATTATTATTTTTATTATTATTATTATTATTATTCATTCATTCATTATCTTCCGCTTTATCCTCTATTAGGGTCGCGGTGGGGTTCCCCATGCCCATCCAGGGGAGAATGTCTCGGGCGCTGGGCAGATAGCCCCAGGACAGGGCGCCAATCCATCGCTGGGCACACACTCACTCACACAGACACACTCTATATGGGGTAATTTTGAGAATTCAATTGACTTGATCCATGTTTTTGGACTGTGGGAGGAAACCGGAGAACCCGGAGGAAACCCACGCAGACACGGGGAGAACATGGAAACTCCACCCAGATGGGGATTCGAACCGGGAATCCCTAGCGCTGAGAGGCGAACGTGCTAACCACTAAGCCACCGTGCCGCCCATTATTATTATTATTATTATTATTATTATTATTATTATTATTGGGTGGCACAGTGGCTTAATGGTTATCATGTTTGCCTCTTAGTGCCGGAGATTCCAGATTCACCTCCCTATTTGGGTGGAGTTTCCATGTTCTCCCTGATGTCCACGTGGGTGTGTCTGTGTGAGTGAGTGTGCCCAGCGATAGATTGGAGCCCTGTCCTGAGAGATCTTGTTTTAATGTCACACGTTGATCACTACATTATAGACAAAAGTAATGGAACACACTAGCCACTAGTCATGCACTTTGGACAAATCTTCATCCCAGCATAACTGTACACAAAAGCCAATAAAGCAAATCAAGGCTAGTGAGGTATGGTTGGGTGAGTTTGCTGTGGACTTTACAAAGCTCTTACCTTAACCCTACTGAACACATTTATAATATACTTTTTAAAAAGAAATTGAAAAAGAAATTCTTAAAGTAAGCCTTTCCAAAAATGTGAAAGCTGTTATAGCTACGGATGGAGGACAAACTTTGTGCTGAATTTCCTTTGGATGCAATGTAATGTATCAGAAATGTTGTTCATGCTGTAGCAAAACATGACCATTTATGCAGTCACTTCACTTCACCATCACTTACCATTTATGCAGTCTCTATGCAAATTTGTGAGTTTTGGAATTGATTGATAAAAAAATAAATATTAAATAAATAATAATAATTTAGTTTAAGAATACAGTGAACCCAGCACGTTCGCCTCTCAGCACTAGGGATTCCCAGTTCGAATCCCCATCTGGGTGGAGTTTCCATGTTCTCCCCGTGTCCGCGTGGGTTTCCTCCGGGTTCTCCGGTTTCCTCCCACAGTCCAAAAACGTGAATCAAGTCAATTGAGTTCTCCAAATTACCCCATAGGGAGTGTGTATGTCTGTGAGTGTGTGCCCAGCGATAGATTGGTGCCCTGTGTATCTGCCCAGCGCCCGAAACATTCTCCCCTGGATGGGCATGGGGAACCCCCCCGCGACCCTAGTGTAGGATAAAGCGGAAGATAATGGATGGATGGATGAATACAGTGAACCCTGTCTTCCACCCTGTGCATGGTGCGTTGTGATGCTGATTTGCTATCTTACACCCCGCCAACAGTCTATTATCACATTTTGCATTTGCGTCATTTAAATAGCAACACTGCTGGCAGATATATCTATGTCGATCGGTGTGGTGGTGTCGAAATTAGGTGTGTTCAGGTAAATTTCATTTTACAAATTAATAAATTAATTTAAGACAAAATAGGACATATTATATGGATAATCAGGAAATACCTGTTATTAATTTTATTTTGCGCTAAAACTGGATAAAATCAAGCATGTAGTTACACATTTTGGACAATTATATGCTTCCAAATTTGTAAGAATAAATTGGAAAAGGTTACAGCATACAGTGGTGAAGGTTGACTGAAGGAACTTGACTGTATAACGCAGACCCTCGACCTCAACACCATCAAACACCTTTGATATTGTGAGCCAGTGTGTGTGTGTGGTAAAATAAATGCATTTAGGATATTTTAAATATTAACCAGCATACAAACACTGCCAAAACCTTAGTGATTTGTTTGCCTCTCACTAAGCACTTAGTCAAGGGCAGATTGGACCCTATTATTTTGTGATAAGTGAGATAACCAATCTGGCACCTGTGCAACATTATGAAAATAACATTACAATGTTTTCTTAACCGTGTTTAAACATTAAATTAAATTTAAAATTTCTGCTAAAATTATTTTTAAATTCCATAAAATGTTTATTGCTTATCAATTTAATCTGCAATTTTAAACATTATCTTTTCTTTATTTAAAATACCAATCCAATCCAAAATTTTATTTTATCAAATAGCTTCAGCTGTATGTATATAAGAATGTGTTATCTATGTTATAAGAATGCTTAGCTATGGAAGCCCGTCACTGCCACTTTTTATCTCAGAATTCTGACTTTTTATCTCTGAATTCTGACTTACTAAGTCAGAATTCTGACTTTTTTTCTCAGAATTCTAACTTTTTATCTCAGAATTCTGACTTACTAAGTTAGAATTACAGAATTCTGAGATAAAAAGTCAGAATTCTGAGTTACTTATTTATTTTTTTTCCTCTTAGTGTCAGTAACGGGCTTCCATACTTAGCACTGATATTCTGTTGGCCTAAGATATAAATATAGGGTGTGATTAATAATTAACACACTAATAAAAATGACAAAATAATTTTGTAACAATGGTCAACAAAATTGAAATTTTCAAGATATTTGCCCTACAGTGGACTGATGTCCAGGATGTGTTCCTGTTTTACACGCTATAAATGCTGAAATCCAGCCATGAATGAATCGATGAATGAATAAAGAAAAAACTAAGAAAAAAGAAAAAAATGGCTATAATAGGCCAGTATTTTTCTGGAGAGGGTATGTGTTTGTATTGTCCCCTTTCACACTCAGTAGAATGATTGAAGTGGCCAAAGAAACATCACAGATCACAGCTTTCAAATAACTTACTTCATATTTTTCATGATCAAACAAACCACACTGATGCCTATAAAACCAGGGTGTGTAAAGTTTGCTTAATGAAAAACTTTGCTTTCTTGACTAAATGTTGCTCCAATTCATTATTTTTTACTGGAAAATGAAATAATACAATTTTAAGTCTCAAATGCCAGCCCTGGGTTCCGTGCAGAATGCAAAAATGTACATTATGGCTTTACTAATCTTGGTGGTGGATTTGTGATGATGTTTTTTTTAAAGTGCCAGAACTTGTCAATCTCACTACTCATTATACAAAGCAATCATAAGTACATATACTAAACAAAGCAATGAAATCACCTTTCAGAGGGTGAAAGATATGAAAATACATTTAAAATCGAAACAAAATGCTTTATCAAGAAGTAGCAAGATGAGAATTGACCAGAGCAAGTGGAGGTTGCTAGTGGCCATGCTGAAGCAAAAGACGCTGTCGAAGATTGCTAATGGCTAGGGTGCTGCAAACCTGCTACTATTGTTTGTGCATCTGACAGGAGTTTCTTCAGCCATCTGGTTGATGGATGATATGCACGTGGCAAAAACACTGGAGAGTGGATGTCAGAAATCCATGAGCTGACAGAGATGGAGCTGAGTGCATAGAAGGAGGAGAATAAAGATACTCTCCCTCTCTCCACTGTTAAATAACAGTTCTCTAGGCACAAAATCATCTCAGATGGTTCAAAAGACTGTAGCTCCACATTTCAGCTTAGTGAAAAACAGTCACCATGTTCTCCATGCCAAGATATTGTCCTATATTTTGTTTCATATTGATTTTTTTATGCAGGCAACATGGTAGCTTAGTGATGATCAAACAAGCAAATGTATTTTTTAAACAAGGTTGCATCATTTATTCGTATGAATATGTCATTTATTTTTAATCAGTATGTACTATACACATAAGAACAATTTAAAACTTAAGATGTACCATGAATTATTATTTGCTGAGGTTTAAAGTTATTTCTGTATTTACTTCTGATTTCAACAGTCAAAAGAAGTGTGCATTTATGCGTTTATTTGTGAAACTTTTTCTCTTGCACAGTTAAATCCAGCAGTTTCAGTATGGAAAAAATGTGTGTTTGTGTGTTTGCATTCTTGGCCCAACACACCAGAAATCACTCAATTATAGTGCAAGAGCATCTGGATGTGATGGAGAGCAGACGGAAAGGTTGGAGGAAGTGAGTCTCGGTCTGACACACACATTTTTCTTTAGCCTGCTGTTGCAAGTGATTAACAGTCTCACATTTTTTCTTAAATCCAGCATATTTTAAACAGTCTTCTTTCTTTTCACTGCACACTTGTTTCCCTCCTCTCACTCTTCTGTTTTTTTTTTTTTTTTTTTTTTTACCACGTCACTACTTTTTGTGTCTCGTTTCTATTTGAGGTAGGAATGCTTATGAAAAAGAAGCATAGGAAGAAAACCTAGAATTGTTACCATGGTACTGTATCCTTTCTGTATACATATTTTGTTAAATAGGTAAACAACCCATGTGCAAAGGCATTACAAACTAAGATGCATTCCAATCATTAACTTCTTGAAGCATGTTACATATTACAAATATTTAAACACATTATTTAACAGACACAAATTAGATTGCAGCATAATTTTTGTATCTGTAACCATTATATTTTAAGGATTTATTTATTTCCTTACCAGACCAGAGACTACAATACATGTTAATGTATAACAAACATAATATAATTTGTCCATCCATTATCTTCCTCTTTATCCACTACTAGTGTCGTAGGAGGGGGGGTGGGGTTCGGGCACTGGAATATAATTTGTAAAAAAAAAAAAAAAAAAAAAAAGTAAACATTAAAAACAAAATAAAAAAAATTACTAGAGGGGTGCATTTCCTGAAAAAAAAGTGATTTCAGCCTGACTGTAGAAGTCACAGTGAATAAGTATATCAGCGCAATACAGTAAACCAGGTAAAAAAAAAAAACGTCCAGATAACACAGTGTCCATAAGCCGTGGTGGTCAGATGATTTAGAATTGGAATGGCGTTGATATATTAAACTGTTAAAAAAATTTATGGACATAAATGAGACAAAAAAATGGGTGTGGCCAAGTGATACAGGCCATGGTGATATTATTGATGGTCTGTAATATGACACTCTCTCCTACAATGCATTTCTAATTGAGCACTCTCCATGATACCTGGAGTGAGCTAGAGCAGAGAGGAGGAATGCAATTTTTGAAAAGTAAACGGAAAGTGCAATCAGTCAGTTACTTTATCTGGTGGGTGCTTCTGGGGCCAACGTTGAGGTTGAATTGGAGTGTGTTTTGGAAATATATATTAAAGGTGAAAGGGGGCAGATGCAGAAATTGTCCTGTAGGCCAGAGTCACTAAATGTGATTATTAAATGTGAGCAGCTACAGGGAGCCACTGGAAAAAGAGGATTAGTGGTGTGACATGAGTTTGCATGGGTTGGTTGAACACAATTGAGGCTGCAGATTTTTTAATTAATTGTAGAGGCCTGATTGTGCAAGTTGGGAGACCGGCAAGCAATGCTTTACAATAATTGAGGATGAGGACTTTAACTAACAAGTAAGTAGCGTGTTCAGTCTGATAGTCAGAAAGGTCTGATGTTCCTGGTGTTGTAAAGAATGAATCTGCAGGAACAGACAGTTTTAGTGACCTGATCAGATAATATAATATATGATTCAATTATGAAACCAAGGTCACAGACCGAGTCGGTTGGAGAGATTGTGAAGCGTACCGTAGAGTAGTGGACCAAGCACAGAGCCTCAAGGAACTCCAGAGAGGACTTGGTGAGAGTGTGAAATATTCCCATTCCATGACATTTTAAAGGGCCTTCATGTTAGATAGCATCAAAACCATTCAAGTGTCGTACCAAAGAAGCCTAGTTTAAATAGAGTGGACAACAGAATATGTTGATTTACTGTATCAAAAACTGCCAAGAGGTCCAGCAGGATGAGGACAGAGTCCCCACAGTCCAAAAACATGGATTAAAGGTAAATTGAATACTCTAAGCAATGGATTGGTGCCCTGTCCTGGGTGTATCTGCCCAGCACCCAAAACGTTCTCTCCTAGATGGACATGCGGAACCCCCCCATGAACCTAGTAGAGGATTAAGTGAGAGATAATGAATGAATGAATGAATGAATGAATGAATGAATGAATGATAAAATAAACTCGCTTTGACTGGGAAAAAGGGACGGGTCTGCAACACCACATGTTGAACAGCAGATGTCGACAGATGATCAATATACAGTAAAATTTCAACGTCATCCTATTTTTAAAATCATTGTCAGTTAGCTGTTCCACATGCCATATTCATTCACTTTGTAGGTCAGTAATAATAAAGTGTAGTCAGCTGTTATCAGTGCTCTTTTTACACTATTTATTTAATGATTATTACCCCAACAGGACTACTACAGAACAGGTATTATTTTGGTGGGGGATGATTCTTAACACTTCACTGCTGTTAAGTTATTTAGCTGAGTAAAATAGAATGTTTCTGCAGATTCTAATATTTAATGTTAATAGCAAAAATTGGGATAATAAATTGCTCCACCGCATATGACTGTGGACTTGTCAGTAGAATAGCCATTCATAACGTCCAGATGGTAAATCCCTAACAACAGGATTTATTAGGCACAGAACTGGGCTTTATTTACAGATTTAAATTAAAATAAACTGCTTGCTTAGGCAGCTGATGTAATGCACATGGTATCCCATCACCATTACATACTCACTTTATGTTCTATGTCCTATCTCAGCTCAGCATCCATCGACCTCTCTATTATTTTATGTGGATGGATGAGGCTTAATTGCCATTAATTAAGTCATTTCCAATCTCTTTCACTTTGCTATAATACCACTGAATATTTAGTAACAAGTAATTTTCAGGACTGAACTTGTTGCATCCATGTTTTATATAAATATAATGGCACTTTATTTTACAAATGAGCTTTGATATCAGGTTGCCCAACAATGCCTTATGGAACCACCTGTTGCTGTACCAAGTCGAGACTCGAACCTGTAGTGCAGAAAGGAAGATATATCGCAGCACACATATTTTTCTGTCTCTATCTACACAGTGACTACTTCATTCACCCACAGGATTTTGGCATTTACATTACAGCATATTGCAACCTGTGCGAGCTGTTCTTTTCACCAAAGGAATCTTGTCTTCAAGCTCCTCCTCTAATGCTTTTCTGCTTTCGCGTGTACAGTCATATGCAAAAGTTTGGGCACCCCTATTAATCTTAATCATCTTTAGTTCTAAATATTTGGGTGTTTGCAACAGCCATTTCAGTTTGATATATCTAATAACTGATGGACACAGTAATATTTCAGGATAGAAATGAGGTTTATTGTACTAACAGAAAATGTGCAATATGCATTAAACCAAAATTTGACAGGTGCAAAAGTATGGGTACCCTTATCATTTTATTGATTTGAATACTCCTAACTACTTTTTACTGACTTACTGACCTTCATCCAGGATCCAGGAACTGATTACAAGCTACAGGAAGCGACTAGAGGCTGTTATTTTTGCAAAAGGAGGATCAACTAAATATTAATATCACTCTGTTGAGGTGCCCATACTTTTGCACCTGTCAAATTTTGGTTTAATGCATATTGCACATTTTCTGTTAGTACAATAAACCTCATTTCAATCCTGAAATATTACTGTGTCCATCAGTTATTAGATATATCAAACTGAAATGGCTGTTGCAAACACCCAAATATTTAGAACTAAAAATGATTAGGCGGCACGGTGGCTTAGTGGTTAGCACGTTCGCCTCTCAGCACTAGGGATTCCCGGTTCGAATCCCCATCTGGGTGGAGTTTCCATGTTCTCCCCGTGTCCGCGTGGGTTTCCTCCGGGTTCTCCGGTTTCCTCCCACAGTCCAAAAACATGGATCAAGTTAATTGAGTTCTCTAAATTGCCCCATATAGAGTATGCTTGAGTGTGTGAGTGTGTACCCAGCGATGGATTGGCGCCCTGTCCTGGGTCTATCTGCCCAGCGCCCGAGACGTTCTCCCCTGGATGGGCATGGGGAACCCCACCGCGACCCTAATAGAGGATAAAGCGGGAGATAATGAATGAATGAATAAAAATGATTAAGATTAATAGGGGTGCCCAAACTTTTGCATATGACTGTATATGAACTTGAGTGACATCCTAGTGTTAAAAAATTATGTTGTCCCACCGACTGCTATAATAGCTTGAACTCTTCTGTAAAGATAATCTTGTGTAAAAATTTACAAGGTTAAAGAGTTTATGGTGACCATATTTTTGACCATTTTTCCAGACGTGCATTTGTGAGAAGGTCTGGCTTTCAGGCTTTACTTTACTTCATCTTAAATGTGTTCTTCAGGGTTGAGGTCAGGGTTGTGGGCAGCTTCTTTCACACCAAACACTTTATGCACTTGTGAATAATAATGGTGGAATAGGAAGGTGTCATCGCATGATGAAATACTTGGATTTAGCTGCTCTGTCATGGAAACATTTCTACAAACTGATCTTGAGCACACCTGAAGGGCTCATGAAGTTTGGAAGTCTTTATCCACTGACTACTCTGTCCTTTTATGTAGCTAAACACTTTGTGGCTGAATTGCTGTCGTTTCCAATCGCTTCCACTTTGTTATAATACCACTGATTAGTAATGAGAAAATTTCAAGACTAATCTTGTTGCACAAGTTGCATCCTTTCATGATATCAACATTTTATTCTTGTTATTTTTATACATAATAAAATAATGGCACTTCTTTCACAGAGCACCATCCCAGCCTTTCCATTAAATTTAATGTACAAACAGCAGTCAGTGTCCATAAAATATTGCATTTCGCATGAAAATGAAGATATTTAAAAAAGATGACAATACAATATGGAAGACAATATGGACAAAAATGAACACTTTTCGATTTACATTGCATATATTAAATCAAACCACTGAAAAAGATATACACTATCAATTTACCGTTGCCTATTAAAATCCTTTACAGCAAAGATTAATAGTAAATAATATTGAATTTGCACAGTGTTATCTAAGTTTATCATGAAAAATATAACAAAACAAATGTGTTTATAACAACTAATACTAATCCATGTGCAATGTTTATTAAATGATCTGAAAATACTTCTCTTAACTGAATACAAGCTTTAAAAGCAAGAAAACATTTTTTAAAATAAAGCAAATGAGAGTAGCATTTTAAAATATGCTTTTTTATATGTTTAATAAGCACTGCAAGCAAGCACTTGGTCTTGTGTTGAATTAAAGTTAGCTACACCAACTCGTTCAAAAAAGAATAATTAAAATGCTTTATTATGGAGACCTGTATGACATCGCTGTGATTGGAAGAACATCATTAAAACAAACACGAAACATTATAACACTCAATTCATTTCACATTTAACTAAACTTTTTACTTCCAAAGCATAAAAGTTGTGGAAAATGATTAGTTAGGGAATATGTCAGCCTGCAGTCCATGATCAGTGGCATTTGCCATTATCATTATATACATATTGCCCAGCGATGGATTGGCGCACTGTTCTGCAGAGGATAATGGATGGATGTATATATATATATATATATATATATATATATATATATATATATATATATATATATATATATATATATATATTTATCTTTCTTTTTTTTTTTTAACTAGATAAAATCTGGAAAAAAAGTAAGCATTTCTCTCTCTCTTGTGTGGCATATATATATATATTGCCCAGCGATGGATTGGCGCACTGTCCTGCAGAAGATAATGGATGGATGGATATATATATATATATATATATATATATATATATATATATATATATATATATATATATATATATATATATATATATATATAATTTCTTTTTTTTTTTTAACTAGATAAAATCTGGAAAAAAGTAAGCATTTCTCTCTCTCTTGTGTGGCAAGCTGTAGTGGCTCATTTTACCTTGCTATTTCAACACAGTATATGACATAGCATAATTACAAGATTTGTGTGCAATTAAGGCATCATTATGTGAAAATAATGTTCATGTCATTTCCAATAAAACATTATGATCATACTCCCAACATTCTGACAGGAGAGGCTATGCCATCAAGCAATACAGGCATAGTTCAGACTGTCACACTGCTTAACCACCACCCTTTATTACACAAGATCATACCTAAACATTTCTGCACAACTATTACAAAATGAGTGAACAGAGCAGATCAATCCACTTTTATATACAAGATAAGGACCAAACCAAAACATCATGACAGTTTATGTTACTCTTGATTGCAATTTTAAAAGGTGTCGGTACGTTAACTGTAAAACGATGCTAACTAGAATACATGACAAACTATAGCATGTGACATAATGACATGGTAGTTTACAGTGATACACCAATGTTGGATTGGTGTCAGATTACCATCCGTCAGATGTCATGCTAATTGTGTTCTCATTAAATTGTACTTCGTCATATCTTTGAGTTTTCTTCAGTTAACCTTAGTGACTCTATTAAATGACAGTATATTAGAATAGCTAGTGCAACAATTAGTAGGAATGTCAATTCTAACATTGCTACAATACATTGTATCTGACTTAAAAGGATCATAAAATGGTTATGTCAGTCTTATTAGGCATGGTTCACAGTGATCTAGACTAACTAGCTGACTGGATGCAACTAGTAAAGAATATAGAAACCTGATTACCATCTACTTTGGTTCTACTTGGTTTTCGTCAGGATCTCAAGGTTTTAATAGGAACAAATACCATTTTAGAAAAGTCACTATATGGTCTACAGTAAATCCCACTAATAGTTATTAACAGGGGGAACTTGAGGTAAAGTAATGCCCACAGACATTAAAACACACCTATCCATGCACCCTACAGTAGCCCCTCAACACAAGATTTTGCAAAGCAAATGGTATTCAGTCAGACACATAAAATGTTTAAAATCTTCCTTGCATACTGTCACGTTCTACCTAACAATTAACTAATGATTTAACATTTATGAAACTAATAAAGTATAATACTTGCAAAAGCCATTTCTAAAAAAAAGTGGGGATTTTTTTATAAAACAAGAATCTGCGGTTTCTATAATCTTCTCTAACTTCTAATTAACCACTAATATAACAATTAAGAGATTTACATTAAAACATTTACATATAAACTATTCTGAATTAATTTTCATTTTGATGCCTGGAAAACACGTTAAATGTTTGTGACTGGGGTCAAAAAAGTTTTGAAAATATTATTTATAATTCATTTATAATTTTTTGCAATAAGCAGATGAACAGGTAAGCATATTATAAAAGTAGCATTGCAAGCAGAGATGGGTCATGACTATTTAATACCATTTAATCCCAATTTATGTAATCTAATTCATCTTTCAGTGCAAGCTTGCATTATGCTACTAAATTAAGAAGCTTAAATCTAATTATTTGAGGAAAAACACCATACATCCACTTAGAAATGCTAAAGTATTCAAGTATTTAAGTGTTCAAAACAGATGGTCTGAAAAATAATGAAAATAGGTTCTGTGGTGAGATATGTATAGGTTTTCACTTGTTTTTTAAAATTGCACTAATTGTTAGCTAATATCTATCATAATGTGGTGCTGTATCAATTTACTTTTGTCAATTAAACAGAGGTGCAATAAAGTTATTAAATCACAGATTCTTGTTTTATTACATTTTGTAAAAAGTCCTAACTTTTTTGGAATTGGGTTTGTATATTTGATTATAATTGATAAATTAAACGCCCTTCTGTGTGCACAGTGTGAACAAGAGAAATATAAAGAACACTCAAACATACTCTGCTATTCCATTGCCTCATTGCCATCACCATTGACTTGTATCACACATTCTTTGATCCTTAGGTCGGTGTGTGCATTTGGTACTGTTAGGGGGCAAAGGTGTGTGTCAAAATAGCACATGGCTTCCATACTGCTTCGCCTCTTGCCATGAAGGATCGCTGCCTTTATGAAGTGACGTCCGTATTGGATCTCATCTGCCAAGTAGGATGTCCTCTTTTGATATGCAGATCCAGTGCCCTCCTGAGAGGCTGAGAGAAACACCACCAGCTCAAAATTTGTCTGGCCTGATGTTGAAATCACGCGGTTTAAAGGGCTATCCTCATTTAATGGGTGGTAAAATGTCAATGGTGAGAGGAAAAGGGGGCAAGGTCGGGAGCCCAATCCATCCAATAGGAAATCCAGGCTGGTTTGATGAATTGTTTGATCATCTTGCACCTCATAAAGCACAGCACTCACACAAACATCAACAAGTGGTCTCGAGAGCAGGTTGCACACGCGAAACATTAAGCAACGCTGACCTTCAACTTCACAGACCACAGCTTTAGGGCTGAACAAGATGCCAGTGCAACGCTTCTGTGGACGAGAGAATTTAGCCACAAATGCACCTGTGAAAAAAAAGAGCAGATGAATAAGTAGAGAATGGAACAATATAAGGTTTGAAGTTAAAGCTGCACTGCAATCCTGAAATGTTAAATATTAAATTAATGTGGTCCAAATCAAATACAATATATTGAATTGACTCATTTTACCTAAAACTAAAGTCATTAACAAACGTTTGTTAACAAAAAATGTTAGAGCTAAAAAGATTAAAGACATTGTATATTGTGAATAATAAGCTACAACCATTCATAAACATTATGGATCTGAATACAAATAGATGAATAATGCCCCAGAGTAAAAAGTGTTAAACCTAAAGCAAATTCTGCTTTTTTTGCGATGCTACGTGCTAACTCAGAGCGGCGTAGTGGCTTAGTGGTTATCACGTTTACCTCTAAGGGGAAACCAGGTTCAAATCCCGATCTGGGTGGAGTTTCCAAGTTCTCCCCGTGTCCATGTGGGTTTCCTCCTGGTTCTCCGGTTTCCTCCCACAGTCCAAAAACATGGATTCAAGGTAAACTGAATACTTTCAATTGCCCCCATGTAGTGTGTGCTTGTGTCTGTGTGAGTGAATCTGCCCAGCGATAGATTGGTGCCCTGTCCTGGGTGTATCTGCCCAGTGCGAAACGTTCTTCCCTGGATAGGCATGGGATAATAAAGGATAAAGGGGAAGATAATGAATTAACTTATACCATAGTCTATACTATTATTAAAATATGATATTTGATAAACTTTTAAGGTAGACATTCTTAAAGATTGCAGTGGGAATTGCTAGGTGGCAATTTATCATCTAACATACACTGATTTATTTGCTCTTAGACAATTAACAGAAATCAAAACTTAACAAATGAACCTCACATGTATACAGAGAAAACATTCCAATGCATGCAAACACAGAACAGACCCTGGCTATCCATTTGGAATCTGAACCCACCCCCTGAAAGACCATCTTGCTGTGAGGCACCAGCATTTTCCATTAAGGCACAATTTATTTAAATATTTTAATTAGTTGGAAATAAGTTTCACAAAGCCAAAATATCACCGCTTTAAACAGTTTTAAATTATCTCTGTCACATACTTTTGAAATATAAGTTACAGAATAAAACGGATATCTACCAGTGATGAAGGCCTCCAGCATGAGCCCAAGTAGCATCTGCAGTGCAAGCAGGGCAATGGCAGTGGGACACTCAGCATTGGGATACATGGTTCCATATCCAATGGTGAGCTGAGTCTCTAGAGCGAATGAAAAGGCAGCAGAAAATCCTGTGATATATTTGACACATAGCGTGTGGCCTGGTGGGGGGTTATCATGGTCGACACCCAAATCGCCATTGACACGAGCCAGGAGGTACCAGAGCACAGCAAAGAGGAGCCAATGAAGAAGGAATGAACCGCAAAATGCCAACACCACCCAACGCCAGCGCAAGGACAACCAGGCCCCCCACATGTCCCGAAAAGCCCCCATCCATGTTTCTAGGCCTCCAGCAGCGGGGCTACGCAAGAGACTTCTTCCATCCTTGCTTACCAATCGCTGGCGGGATTTGGTTTTCACCAGTGGTGAGTTGCTGGTTGCCATGAAGAAGGAGAGGGTGAAGGGGGTAATAATGATGACTCTTTAATCCTGAAATGAAAACAAAATCAGAAATCATGAAACCATAAATTACATTAACGACTGGTTAATTAGCAAACTTTTAGGAGTTGGCTGGTGCCCTTGTACTTGCACTGTATTTTCGCTGCATTAGTTTAGTTATTTAACCTATTGCCTTGTTTAGCATTCCTTGTTCAGTTAATTAACTTTCTGCCCTGTTTTGTTATTCTTGATTTTGTATACTGATCAGGTGTATGTTTTTGTTATTTAAGCCTGCCTCGTCTCTTCTCAGTGAGAGATTGTTCAGTCTTATATGTGATGTGATCCTGTTAGTTCAGGGGTCTCAAACTCAAATTAGCTGGGGGCCACTAACCAGGCTGTGTTTTCGATGAGGGGCCAGATTAAAGAATTGCAACAAAAAGCAGTGGGAAAATGGAAAATCAACTATTTATATAATAACTATGCACACATATTGTAATTCAAATACATTTTGTACATTATACATTCAAATACGTTCAGTGTTTGCTCAGTGCTTGCTACCAGAAACTTGACAGTGCTTCTTCTGACACAAATAAGCCACATTTGCTTTAAGTGAGTTTGCAGTGGACACTCTGATGGACTGGAGATGGGCATCGGTCATTCTGGATCTGTGCTTGGATTTATTAAATTTTACAGTTGAGAAGAGTTTTTCACACACATATGTACTTTTTTTACAAGTCAACTTTTCTTTTATTTTTTGAGAGTTTCGAAAGTGACATTTTTGCTAACAAATGTTTTTGCTGGGAAGGGTGAGCGCATGCGTAGCGAAGTGTCACATCCACCTTACCTTCTGTACCTGCTATTCCCCTTCCTGCCATTGGTTGCGCTCGGAGTTCTTCTCCAGAGTTCTGATTACTACTTTCTGTTTATCTCTCTATCTCGCTGTTCGGTTGGGTTGGCTGTTTGCGTCTGATCTTCGGTAATGAGCAGTTTGCACTCTCCTCTCTTCTGTTCTATGGATTACCTCTCTGGAGAGTTCGGTTTCTTGAGTGTCTGCGATCATCTTCATTGCGGCGTTACACCATCAGTACGTTTACTGGGGTTTGAGCGCTGTTTTCAATAAACCAGTTGTAGAATGTTGTGCTGTAACATGGGCACTATGCTTAAGGTATGCGTTGTGGGTGGATGAATAAAGAATAAAGGTGTGACACACGAGAGATGTACGATACATGTGGAAAAGAGTAAAGCGATTCGGAGTTCCTATTAGACACGAGTCTTTCATTAGCACCAGCGACACATCTACACCAGTGACTGTTATACTGTTCATCCACTTTGGCTTCGTTTCTGAGTACAACCCATTACACGTAGAAACGTGCAGCTTACGAGTGGGTTGGGCTTACGCAGCATTGCCTGGTGCTAATCAACAGGCAACGCAGCGTAAGCACAAAAATAAAGACAACACACAGACCCACACAAACACCACATTACAAATTAAGATAAAATATAAAAATTAACATAATAATGCATAAATAATTAATTAAATTGCGGGCCAGATTATTATTATAAAAAAAAAAATTTAATGCTTTTTTTGTTAACCCGTGAGGGGCCATATAAGACTAAGTTTGAGACCCCTGTGTTAGTTTCTGAAAAACAAACATATTTTTATTATTTCAATTATTGTTGTTGTTGGGTGGCTTAGTGGTTAGCACGTTCCCCTCTCAGCGCTAGGGATTCCCAGTTCGAATCCCCATCTGGATGGAGTTTCCATGTTCTCCCCGTGTCTGCGTGGGTTTCCTCCGGGTTCTCCTGTTCCCTCCCACACTCCAAAAACATGGATCAATCAATTGAATTCTCAAAATTGCCCCATATAGAGTGTGTTTGTGTGAGTGAGTGTGTGCCCAGCGATGGATTGGCGCCCTGTCCTGGGTCTATCTGCCCAGCGCCCAAGATGTTCTCCCCTGGGTGAGCATGGGGAACCCCACCGCAACCCTAATAGAGGATAAATCGGGAGATAATGAATGAATGAATTGTTGTTGTTGTTGTTGATAATAATAATATTTATTCATTTATATCTCATTATAGGCACTGACTCTGGCCTACAGGCCAATCTCAGCAGCTGTTTCCACATCTTTCCAAAATACACTCCAACTCGTTCATTGCACTCTATTGATGAATATGGTGCTAATTCTCACTCCATATCATTTACCACTACTAAATGGTAAAACAATCTCTCTAACTCTGTCCGTAAGGCTGAGTTACTTAGCATTTTCAAGAAACATCCAGGTTTAGATCCCATGTTCTCTCCATGTCCATGTGGGCTTCCTTTGGGTTCTCCAGTTTCCTCCCACAGACCAAAAACATGGATTGATGGTGAATTGCCCCTATATAGTCTATGTGTGTGTGTGTGTGTGTGTGAGTTTGGGAGTGAGTGTGTGCCCAGCGATAGATTGATGCTACCCACTGCCCGAAACGTTTTCCCCCAGAATTCAAGTTTCATTTATAGAGTGCCTTTCTGAATACCTAAGGATGCTTCCCATATGAACATAAACATACTAAAAAAGAGGAAATACTGTGTGAACAGATGGGTATAAGTTAATTGACAAAATGTACTTTACCAAAGTTATTTTTCGTATGTAGTTCTACTCTCTTACAGTTACAGTAAAATCTGATCCTTATTAACATTTTGTGTAAGTTTGAACACACTCAGTTAATCATAAGGTTTGAAGTTGAACTTTAAATCCAGCATTTTAAGTCTGGTCACATTTAAAAAAAAACATTTTATGAATTCCAGTTAATACGTGATGGAATAAGAAATAACATTGTAATCCAGTGTGCTGTAATTCTGCTCACCAGGTCTTTCAATTAGTGATGTTTCACACTGGGATGGTATGTGTTTGTGTGTGTGTGTGTGTGTGTGTGTGTGTGTGTGTGTGTGTGTGTGTGTGTGTGTGTGTGTGTGTGTGTGTGTGTGTGTGTGTGTGTGTGTGTGTTTTGGAATGTTGTTTAATCCCATTTTCTTTAATCGGAATGACAGGGTGTAAATCGCAGCAGATGAGATTTGTTAAAAGCGGGAGAGAAAGAATGAAGCAGAAAGTGATGTGCACACCCCTACTGTTTTCTAGTGCAGGGTAACAAATGCTACAGCATTTCAAGTAATTTCTTTTGACAAACGCATGCTTTTAAGTTTGGATAAAACTTAAATTGTAAAATGTAAGATGTGCTGATATATTGATCTAATGTAATGTGGTAGGTAATGTGTTTTTGTCACATCCTCTACAGGAAAAATACTGTAAACGCTAACATTAACTGTTAACTGTGCTAACATACTTACATCCCAAAAACCTTGAAAATGTCATGATTTCTGTGGACAATGAGAGTGTGACAATTTCACTTTTGACAAGCAGTAAAGATTATATGTTCATGATAATATGGACACCGGAATATCACATGTATAAGGTTCATTCTGTGTCTTTCTCTTTTGCTTGCTCACTCATTCTCTCTCTGTTATTCCTCTAGTCACCAGGCAAAAAAATCTCATGATGCCCTGAGGCAAAAACCAGCGAGTCAAGACCGCTGTGAGAGAGACCAGGTGTGTGTGTGTTTTTGTGTGTGTGTGTGTGTGTGTGTGTGTGTGTGTGTGTGTATGTCTGTCTGTCTGTCTGTACCTCTCTGTGTGTAGATGCTCACAATGCTTAAATAATAAACATGGAATTTCATGTTTTCCAACCACATAAATATCAAACATAATGGATTACAATGCTCAATAATGCTAATAATAAGAAGTAGAAGAAAACTAAGGAGAGTAGGATGAAGAAGGAGAATTGTATTCATCGGTGTAAATTATTTTTAATGTTTATATATATTGCAGTTATTAAAACACATTACATTTCATTACTAAATGTTCTTTTGTTAGGGCGGCACAGTGGCTTAGTGGTTAGCACGTTCGCCTCTCAGCGCTAGGGATTCCCGGTTCAAATCCCCATCTGGGTGGAGATTCCATGTTCTCCCCGTGTCCGCGTGGGTTTCCTCTGGGTTCTCCGGTTTCCTCCCACAGTCCAAAAACATGGATGAAGTCAAGTGATTTCTCCAAATTGCCCCATATAGAGTGTGTATGTGTGAGTGAGTGTGTGCCCAGCGATAGATTAGCACCCTGTCCTGGGTGTATCTGCCCAGCGCCCGAGACATTCTCCCCCGGATGGGCATGAGGAACCGCCCCGCGACCCTAATAGAGGATAAAGCGGGAGATAATGAATGAATGAATGGATGTTCTTTTGTTAATTTGACTGTGCATCTACAAAAGGGTGCAGATGGTTTTAACAAATCATGTAAGATTTTATAAAAGAGGAAAACAAACTATAGTTAATCTAGATTGGAAAAAATATAAAAACCTCACATGTACAACAGTATTGGGTCATTACACATTGTAACTTTTGAATCAGCTGTCTAACTTTATGTCACATGGTAAAACACTATATAGAAAAATGTACCAGGAGCCTAATGCATTAAGTTTACAGGAACATTTGACATCCCATTCTAAGTTAGTCCCCTTTTTATAGTTATAGCTGCTTCAGATTTTTTTTTCATTGGACTAATGGATTTGCGGCAGCACGGTGGCTTAGTGGTTAGCACGTTCTCCTCTCAGCGCTAGGGATTCCCGGTTCGAATCCCCATCTGGGTGGAGTTTCCATGTTCTCCCCGTGTCTGCGTGGGTTTCCTCTGGGTTCTCCGGTTTCCTTCCACAGTCCAAAAACATGGATCAAGTCAATTGAATTCTCAAAAAATGCCCCCTATAGAGTGTGTCTGTGTGAGTGAGTGTTTGCCCAGCGATGGATTGGCGCCCTGTCCTGGGTCTATCTGCCCAGCGCCCGAGTCGTTCTCCCCTGGATGGGCATGGGGAACCCCACCGCGACCCTAATAGAGGATAAAGCGGGAGATAATGAATGAATGAATGAATAACGGATTTGCAGTCAGGACTTCACTGCAAAGACCATTGAGTACATTTAGAGGGATATTTACTAAACTCATTCATTCATTCATTCATTATCTCCCGCTTTATCCTCTATTAGGGTCGCGGTGGGGTTTCCCATGCCCATCCAGGGGAGAACGTCTCGGGCGCTGGGCAGATAGACCCAGGACAGGGCGCCAATCCATCGATGGGCACACACTCACTCACACAGACACACTCTATATGGGGCAATTTTTTGAGAATTCAATTGACTTGATCCATGTTTTTGGACTGTGGGAGGAAACCGGAGAACCCGGAGGAAACCCACGCAGACACGGGGAGAACATGGAAACTCCACCCAGATGGGGATTCGAACCGGGAATCCCTAGCGCTGAGAGGCGAACGTGCTAACCACTAAGCCACCGTGCCGCCTATTTACTAAACTGAATCAGTTTTTATGTTTTTTTAGAAAAATGGACACTTGATAATTATACAATCTGTACATTGATGCCCTGCACTGTAAAAGCTGCCTGCGCCCTCAAGGATGATGAGTCCTCCACTAAGCCTTGGTCCTCACAAGGTTTCTTTCCTTAAAAGATACCAGAAGGAAAGTTTTTCCTTTACATTGTTGCTTCATCTTGCTCTTTAGGGATTCATGTTTAGAACACTGTTTAGAGAGAATATGCTATTGTAAAAAGTGATAAAGTGATTCATTTTGCCTACTGTGCTTTCACACAGAGGAATGTGTCCTCCACAATTAACCCATTTGTGCAGAAACACATGTTTAAACACTAGTGAAGTGAGCACATGTGCCCAGAGCAATGGGCAGCCTTGTACACAGCAAGTTGCCTTGCCAAAGCGCACTTCAGCTATATTACTTGCGGGTACCAGGAATCAAACCAGAGACCTTTAAGGTCACAAGGCTGGTTCCTTAACCACAAGCCTCGTGTGGGACAGTAAACTTCTACCACAAAAAATTTACCCAATCATGATCTTTGTGCCTAATTGTCTTTTTCATTCACAATTAAGGCAAAAAATGGAGTTAAAAAACAAGCAAACTCCACAAAGAAAGAATCTTTTCTGACCTATCTGGGAATCAAAATCAGAACCTTTAAAATGTAAAATGACTTCACCAAGCAAGCTGTTTACAGGTTAACCATTTAATGAAAAAAAAATAAAAGGATAACAATTTAATTAAAAATGCCTTTTAGGCACAAAACAGTAAACATTGACTGGGAAGTCATTTCAGTGATCCCGTTTACATGGGTTATTCTTAAACATAATAGAAATGTACAACCTAAAGTCATATTACTCATGAAACTAAGTGAATAATTTACCTTTAAATTAGTCGATTATATTAAAATACATTTGTTCAAGATATTTCAAATGTTCTACAGTTCAGGGCAACTAGACCTCCAGCACATTAGATCCTAGAGAAAAAAAGCAGGATGAAAATACCTTCAGAAGGCTGCAGTGTCACCTTGTTTCTTATTGCTGGGATGTGGAATGATTATCTCATCATCCCTTCTTGTCTCTGTGTAAAAAAAAAACACTTTAAAATGTTCTGTGTACTGCTCTGTGTCTCTCCTCACAAACATTTAAAGACACTTTGGTCTGATATGGCTATTCTTATTGGCTAGAGCTGAGTCGAAAATCACTCCCACTTTCTTAGTCAATGAAAAAAGAAGGGGCTAATTGTTAAACTTTTGTCACATTTGGGTCACCTGAAAACGGACAGGGGAAAATATACTGCCTCCAGGCTTTATCTCTGAATCAACCGTTACAGAGTTTTTGTTCAAACCCTACAGAGAGAGAGCCACACACACACACACACAAACACACACACACACAGAGGCAGTGCACAGGCAAAATAAATGCACAAAGATTACACAATACACACAAATACAGATCAACTCACATCAACTTGCATTCACACAGATACACACACACACATTTACACACACAAATACACTCTTATACAGGAACATATCCATGAATGCACACCTCCATTTGCATGCCTACCTACGCAAGCACACACATACGTACACATATTTACACAAACAAATGCACTCTTACACAGGAACACATTTATGAATATACATATCTAATTGTATGTAACACACACACACACACACACACACACACACACACACACACACACACACATATATATATATATATATATATATATATATATATATATATATATATATATAGATAGATACACACATACAGTCACAAACCCATTAATGCACTCATATCTGTACGAATACACATACTGTATAAAAATTATTAACTTTACATGCATAAATTCATTTTACTGATTTTCTGAATGAACAGTTTTTTTTTTCAAGCCCTGGGCGTTACAGTATACTTCTAAATGTGTTTTAGTCAAGTCCAACTCTTTTAGATATCTTTCCTCTATCACATGGCACTACTAACCCGAAGGTAGTCATGAGCTTTCTAAGACAGTTTGTGAAGCCAGCTGACCAATATTTTGACCAAAGCTGCTTATGTTTCATCCCACTAATTTTTTTCTGCACTTAGTCCATTTTGCCATGGGTATACAAGGGTCCCATGTATCTAACTGTCATCCAGACAGTACACAAGCCCAATAAAAGGAGTAATAGGATATCATTTTGGACCATGTCGTCTTTCCTGATTTTTGCCTTTTTTTTTCATATACAAATCGGTGAGATACCCATCATCTGTCCCATTCGACCTGCCTGCACTCTGTGACAGAATCACTTTGCAGGCTTTCCCCTTTCCCCTTTGCAGGAATCATTTTAAATGCATGTCAGGTCCATAGGTAAGCTCACCATTTGAAATAAAAAATATTTTATCTTTTGCATTTTGCTCGGACCAGCCAGATGTTGTTTTTATTTAACACCCATGTCTTATCTTGGTCTGGAATTTTGGGATTGCACTCATGAAGAAATTTCCACCGTCCTTTTTTAAGAGGCGTCCTAAAGCAGTGCCAACCTGGTTGCAATATTTGTTGTTCAAATTTGACATTTTGAACACAAGGCTGTCAAAAGTGAAATGTGAAACTTTTAATAATAAATCTTTTTTTTTTGTCCAATTGACTCTAAAAATTGACCTAAATAGTTTGACTTAAATTCATATTCTTGACTCTGAAAGTGACTGAATCCTCTTACACTCAAAGTTGCTTTTGATTCATTAAGTTCTAATCATTCCCCTTTTTATTCATGTTGATTACAGTGGTGTCTGAATCCATCAGTTACAAAAATCTCTTTTTCTCTAATTTAAAGTCTCTAATTTAAACCTGGGATGTTTGGCCTGTACACCAGCCAGGACATTTATATGGTAAATGTAATTTAAGCACAGAGTATAATAAAGCCTGTTCCTTTTAAGAGAATCCTGTCTCCGGTTTTCATTCCTACCCACCCCTTGTTACAAAACCCTTGAGTTTTAAATGCACCAGTTGTTTATCTTGAAAGCATTCATCATGTTACCTCTTTAGTTTAATCCAAACCCTTGCAAAGTTTTTGCACAGAAAAAATTGTTAGTGCCCACAGTGCTTTAATTCAACATGTTAGCACCCTGAACGCTTTAATTCAGCCTGTTAGTGCCCCAAGTGCTTTGACTTAGCGCATTAAAACAAGCCACTTTAAATGAAAATGTTTATGCCTCTGAGCACTTTGAATGAATCAGTCTGTGCAGAGTACTGTTCTTGTCTGTTTTGCTTCTTGTCTGTCTGTATTGGTCTGTGATTTAGAGTGCTTAGAGTGACTGTTGAGTGCTTGAGAGAGCCTAAAGCTGGTTAGGAGTGCAAAAGGGCATCCCCAAAAGCATTTCTGAGGACACAGTCTCCTTCCCAAAGACCATCATTACAACCACAGACACGATCTCCTCCTCAGAGGGCATCGCCACAGACACAGGCATCGCCATGGACACAGTTTACTCACCGGTGAGGTCTTCTTCTTCTGTTGGAAGCTCAAGCACAAGCTGCCCTCCCTTGTGAAAATGTCAAATGGACCTCCAAGTTTTTGTCATGCACTCTATGTTCTTGTCACACTTTATCACTCCTTTTTAGCACACCTGCTTCTAAGAAGTATTGTCAGGAGTAAGGGTATTGTCGTTTTAGAACTCAAAGGAGTTCCAAGTTTAGAACTTTGAAGTTTCTCCTGTTTTGTTATTGCTTGTTTGTCACTCAATTATATCAGTTAATCACAATAATAAGCCTCCACTGTTATCCGGTCAAATTTTTTCTTGTCTTCCAATCACCCACTGTTTTAAAATCCTTTAGTTTCGATTTATGCATTGGTTTGTGTTGCATTATGTCACGTCTCGAAGCTGCCTTATGTTGTCATGTGTACGCCATCTGCCCTACTGTCATCTGAAGGCAGCACATGATGGCATTTTTACCAGTAAATAGTATTTTACAGTCACACTCCAATATTTTTCTATTTTAAAATAATCCCAAAGCCATGTTTTACACTCTGCACAAATACATTCAAAGGTATAGTGAGTATGCAAAAGTGATTAGGAGAAGCAACAGTGAGAGCAAAGCAAAATGGGTGAAGCAACTGTTTAAATTTATAATTTCAACGCAAAAAAGTTCAACGCAAGCCAAAAGTCACATGTAAAACTATTATAATTAAGCAGTTGTGTATCTGAGGTTTTCACATTTTGTTGTTGTGTATGTTTCTCATAAGGCAAAAGTGACACATTTATATAACCTCTTATACTTCTTAAGGTCAAAACAGCACAACAGACTACAGTTACTAGCTTACTAGTTTCTTAGAAAAGCTGTCTAATTTTTAGCAGTGTCTGTTGTTATAGAATGTTTCAAATGACTTATTAATTTCCAGCAAAAACAGGCATTTGAAACTTTTTTTGACTGTATATATAAATCACTTAAATGTCAAATGATTTTAAATTACTGAAATGATCAAAACTGCCCTAAATAAAAATATTTATAATTATTTTATGAGCATTTAACATTTTTTTAAATATATTTAAAAATATATATTTGTTTATATATAAAATGAATCATCAATTTATATTTTCTGTATTAAATAACCATTATCAGAGTTCAATTTTATCAGCAGTTTTGTTTTTTGTTTTTTTTTTTGGATTTTTTTTTTGTTTCTTTGTATTATTTTTATTGTCTTTATATGTCTCAAAACTAGATTGCACATGCAGTGCACTTTTCATGGCATCATTTTGGAAACATGGCAACAACAGTTTTTATTTGTGATAATATCACAAATTAAAACTGCTCCTCTTATATCTCACAAATTATTGCTACAACAGTGTTATGGCTAATTAGCTTGTCACTGATCTGCTTGTATGTACAGCTTTTTTAGAACTTTAACAAACAGCATTTTCCATCGCAATTCTTTTTATGGTTAAACTATGAAGCAAACATGCACAAAAGGGCACAGGCCATTAGGCCAAAAATGAACATGTTCACAAATTATTTAATGAGCATGTTTCTGCAGTAAGTTTAATCACATATCTGACTTACTTAGTGATCACAAGGTACAATTTATATTAATAATTATAGATAAAATGTTTACGTTTTAAGCTGTAATTTTTGTATAGTCTATATCAGCTTTTTGTTCATAATTGTACAAAAAAGCACATATGCTGCTTATTAAATTAGAAATAATATAACTGGTATAAGGATACAAAGATAAATTGTTTGAAATTAATGATATTGCACAGGTGTATACTTATTCAATTAAACACTGTAATACCCACTAAGGTTTATATACAAGTGTGTCACATTATGTCCACAAATAAAATAAAACCTAAAATTATCTATCCAGCATTTATTATGTTGCATTTGAGGACACATTGAAGGTCCAGAGGCTGCTTCTTGTATAGTGTTCTCATTGCTGACTCATGCAGGGTATGTGCAGGCAGACCAAAAGTGACGGATGGAAAAAGGGGACGAGTGAAATGGGTGACCCTGCTCCTTGGCATCTGTCAGACACACGCAGCTGAGCTAATGTTTACCAGAGGCGCCTGCTGAGCCATACAGCATGGAACTTGCTTAGCGTGGAAAAATCACGATGAAATCAACTCGTGTAAATCTTTAGGCCTGCAAGAATGCACTTGAAGTATGTTGCAGAATTTTGAACTAAATCCATATATTGGTCTTACTGATTAATTTCAATGTACAGTAATGATGCCTTTAAATGTTAATATATTTAGTTTTTTATGTTCATCAGTACAGTACAGTTTGTTGACTCTATGCACAAGTAAACACACTTTTTTAGGTAGTAGGAATTTAATTATTTGCAGACAGAAATAAGATTAGGTTTTCCAAATTAAATTCTCCTTTATTAAAATATTTAAACCACTCTGGATGCTCTATGTGATTATTTATATAATAATTCAATTTATATCAGACTTACAAATATTGGATACACATTTTCTTATGAAAGGAAATATACAGTCTAATACAAATGTTAGTGCAGAGTAAAAGCAGCCTTCTTAACTTAGCTATCAAAAGCATAAAAACAAGCAATATAAAATGGAACCAAGAGGAAAAACAAACAGTCATCAATGGGAACATGATATTAGGTGTGCTTCTGACAATACTTTTGCAGTTTTTGATTATTCTAATTGTATACAAGGCTTGAACAGTCTGTTGGTGCTGTTGTCTGATTTTTAACTGCAGTGGTGTTTCTCAGGTCACTTGCCATCCTTGAGAAACTGATTAGGTAATTGATAATTCTACAGTGTAGCTGTTTTTCTGTAACTACTGACTTGTTCTCAATTGTAAGTTGCTTTGGATAAAAACGTCTGCTAAATAACAAAATGTAAATTTAATTCCAGCATAAGTGATAAATTTGATCTGCTTATACCAGCGCACCACACACAAACACACCGCCATAATGTCATTGCCATCAATGATCCACCCTATACCCATGATCCATCACCATACATGCAGAGTTTCTAGGTGATTTCACTGAGCCTTATGAACCACCTATCAACTCAGATAACAATGTGAAAGCTTTTAGTTTCTAGAATGAACAAAATCATAAATGGGAAAGAATTGGGCATTTTTACATTTTTAATTCCCTGTCTTTCACATTTCAGGATTCTATTTCAGGATTCAGTTTCATTCTTCAAAAGTAGATATTATTTATCATTCATTCATTCATTATCTTCCGCTTTATCCTATATTACGGTTGCGGGGTGGTTCCCCTTGCCCATTCAGGGGAGAACGTTTCGTTCACACTCACGCACACATACACACTTTATATGGTGCAATTTAGAAAACTCAATTGACTTGATCCATGTTTTTGGACTGTGGAAGGAAACCGGAGAACCCGGAGGAAACCCACGCGGACACGGGGAGAACATGGAAACTCCACCCAGATGGGGATTCGAACCGGGAATCCCTAGTGCTGAGAGGCGAACCTGCCATCCACTAAGCCACCGCCAGATATTATTTATATTTAACATATTTTTATATTTAAGCTTTTGATTAATCCCAAGGTACAAAGGTCAGGTAAAGCTTTGTTAAGTTGCTTATTAGGACAATTATGGCTATCGTTTTGTGACTTCATCAGGCACATCGTTAGCAGATTGTGTGGAGCTAAAACGGTCCAGGGAGCCCTCTTGACAAAGTACTCAGCAGTTTCCACACTTGTTTTGTTTTTCTGCTTTAATCAGTGTTAAAAGAGTCATATATTTCACTGTGATAAATGTGTGTTTCTCCTGTATACATTTATTTTCGTTTTTGAGTTTCTTCCAACATGACTCCTGCTCCTAATCCTCAAGTCTACCAGGATGCTACAGTAGGATGTGCACTAACGATAAAACTGAACTGTGCTTAAATGATTGTTCAGAAAACATTTAATTTTCTTTCATAATCAACACTTTCTATGAGTTACTATACTGCAAAATAATTCTACAAATGTAAAAACGAGATTTGTTCATTTAAACACAAGAAAATTATAATTTTCTAAGAAAAACAATTAAGATCCATTCATCCATCCTCTAATTATGGAGACTACTGGGATTCTGAGACAACACTCTGGAGTGATGAGACCAAGATAAATGTTTTGTAAACTTCCACACTGATGGTGAGTAAAAATAAATTGCATGTGGTAGCAGTTTTCTTATACAGGTTGTCACAAACTTCTATCCAGTAAAGGCTGCGTATAAATGCACTGAGAAAACCACATTAAAGACACTAAGTGGAGTCATGAATGAGAGTTCATTTAAAGGAGCATGCAACATACCAAAGGATCAAACAACATATCACATTAACATCAATGTTGGTCTTCTGAATGAACAATACAGGAAGAATCAGACCACATGACTACAACAGGAAAACCAATTAAACAAAGCATTTAATTAACTTTAACAAGGGTTCTAATTATGAAAACAAGGAGCTAATTAACTGAGAATGCAACAAAAGGTAAGGAGTGAAACACACCCTCATTACACTTTCTTGACCCCATCCACATGAGGGCTGCTGGAGTCGAGAAGCTGCATTTCAGTGATGGTATCATGAATTCACAGATGTATTGTTATATATTGAAAGAGAAGTCCCTACCATCACACCTATTCTTGGTTGTTCTGCACTTTTCTAACATGACGATGATCCAAAACACACATCTAAGGCCACTGTTGCATCGCAAAGAAGAACAGGTTGTAAGTGATTTAGTGTTCACCCATAGGCCATGTTAAAAACAAGAAGCCTTTTAGGTATATAATGAAAAATTTATTTCACTGCAGAGCAACATTTAAAACTCCACTGTCCACTGGCAGCAGGATGCAGTCAGTCACAAAAGGTAGCATGCAGTAAGACACTAACCCCACAACTTTTGCCTCTTATGTGGCGGTCACATTGAGTAAAGAATTATGGGTAAAAACAAATGTTCTATGAAACTCCATTATCTGTGTTTTTATGTCTGCTGTCTTATGGTTTCATTACAATTCTGTGTATATGTATACAGTATATACACCTTTACTCAACTCCTGTACATTTCTACATTTCCATTGGTTAAAGGCATTTAACAAACAAGTAACCCTTATGCATGCATGCTTACACACACACACCACACACACACACACACAAACTGTACACACAAACAGAGCTTGTCCTGTCTCAAGAGATCATGTGAGTATCACCCACATACATTTGTACATCATACCCCCAATGCACACCCTCACGCATACAGATATTGCTGTTTGTGAACAATAGTGTGTGGTGTAAGATCATCATGTGCGTAGATTTTGTCCACCATTAATGTGTTTCAGGTCATGCACTTTATATATGTGTATATAGTCATAAATTAAATATATATATATATATATATATATATATATATATATATATATATATATATATATATATATATATATATATATATATATATATATATATATATTTTTATTTTTTTTTTTTTTTTTTTTTTTTTTTTTTAAATTAGATTTTCTTAAATTTTCCTTTTTTTTCAATAATTAAATGCTAACCTATCCCGCCATGAATTAGATATATTTATATTCTGTTTTAAAGCAGGTTTATTGTATTCAATTAAACTACAAGTTATAGAGTTTCTAAAATATGAGAAATCTGCTTTGACAAAATAAAGTTATATTACTTTGGTGTGATATAACAGTATTACAGCTAAACAAGAGGCTAATCTGTATCAAGATTGAACAGAAAAAAAGGTATCCAAATGCACAATTGTTTTGAACTATTTTTGTATGTTTATCCATCCATCCATTATCTCCCACTTTATCTTATATTAGGGTCGTGGTGGGGTTCCCCATGCCCATCCAGGGGAGAACGTTTCGGGCGCTGGGCAGATAGACCCAGGACAGGTCGCCAATCTATCGCTGGGCACACACTCACTCACACAGACACACTCTATATGGGGCAATTTGGAGAATTCAAGGAAACCCACATGGACATGGGGAGAACATGAAAACTCCACCCAGATTGGGATTCGAACCAGCGCTGAGAGGCGAACGTGCTAACCACTAAGCCACCCCTTTGTATGTTTATTGTATTTTTTATTGACATTTGCTATACTGGTCTTTAGTTTTAGCTTTTTTAAATAGTCCACACCAAATGGAATCATGTGTGAATACTTTGAGGTGGTTTAAAGGAATAACATAAAAAGTTAAATCCTGTAAAAAAATGGAAATAAGGTTCTAATTGGCTGGAAAACAGCAAAGTAAACTGGAACATATACAACTGAGGGGTTTTGTCAGAGCAACGAAATGCCCTAAATGCATCTTATGGGAAAAAAAACACATGGGAAGAGAACTATGTTTTGTGCTAAGAGGAATTGCTCTACTGAATGCTTTGTTTGTTTAACATATAATGGTAATCAATACTGACTGATTTAATCTTATGAGAAAAGTTTCAGAATGTATAACAAGGAAACAAGTTGTCTTCTCTTTAATGGGAGCTTTTACTATGATTGATTTATACTTTTGACCTGTGATTTAGCTCCTTTTAATGATACATTTCTAATTTAATTACAATTATCAAAACATACACCTACTCATTAAAGAAACAGATCATACCTACAGATGTTTTCTACTTTACCGATTACCGTCTTTGACAAATCATTCGATAGTTGTTTTTTTTTTATTATAGAATTAATTTGCAACAGTGATTTATAAAGTGGGTATATACCTGATTACCAAATAAAAGACATATATATATACTTACAGTACATGCCATGCAGTATTTAAAAAGCCCTGGTTTTGTTTAAGCCAGGCCTGGGACATAGTGGTCCATTATTTACATTTGATTTATAAGATATGCAACTGAAGTTAATTGGGGGAATTATTTAAAGTTGCCTTGAAGATAAAGGCTGTGGCGGTGCAATGCACTGTATGTTTTGGGGTTTTTTTTTTAATTTTAATTTAGTCTATTGGTTTGGCCTTGCACAAAAGTCCCAGTTTCTTATATGGTCCTTTTAAAAATTCATATCTCAGCCCTGGTCTAGACCAAATGTAGTTAGTTAAAGGATCATGTTAATGCCACACATAGCACACATAGCTGTATTAGACAATTATAAGCATATTTCGTGAAATGTAACTTCTAGACAATGTTAGTATGTGTGTTCAAAGGTGACAATCAAACTGCATTTTGGGGAACCACTTGTGTTCATACTTTTTTTTTTTCTTTATATGCTTGTGTTGTTCTATAATTTTTTTAGTCACTTTGGATAACAAAAAGTTCTGCTTAATGACTATATATGAAATGTAATGCAGTATAAATGTAAACGAAATGCTAAAATTTGTGGGTAATCCACATTGAAATTAATTTTAGATGAAAATATGTTCATTAAATTTTACACACTCTGTGTAAAATCATAAAAATATGTAGGCCGTTAATATTTCTGACACATTGTAACATTTAATACATTTAATAAAATCATTCTTTAAATAATCCTAGATCTTTAATAAATTCACGCCTCTTTAGAAAGTGATAAAGTGATTTATTTTGCATACTGTGCTTACACACAGGAATTTGTCCTCCACATTTAGCCCATTCATGCAGTAAAACACACATATATACACACACTGAGTGACGTGAACACACGTGCCCGGAGCGATGGGCAGCCCTGTACATGATGCACAGGGAAGGTTGCAAGGCTGGTTTCTTAACCACAAGCCTACGACTGCCCCATTTCTTGGGTAGCCATGCACCATGCACAAAGATCAATAAAGGGAGATTTTGCAGAGGATGTCAGTTCAACATTGACTAATGACATATTTCTCTTTTCACTGCTATAAGAATATTGCCAAACCAGTCGAAGTAATTGGGTCTTAATCTGTTCTCGTAGTATATAAAAACAGATTTACAGGTATGAATTACATTAGTTTATGTTCTACCTAATTGATAGACACTTTCACCTTCACAACACAGTATCTAGATATTTTTTAAGCTTAATAAACTACACATTTAACAGCTAACCTGTCCTGAGCTGACCTGTGAGACTTAATTAACCAGATCCTCAACTGCTAACCTCAATAATTAATTAGTTCTTTTCACATGGTACCAACATGCTAAGTGGAACTAATAAAATGGACAATGAGCAAAGAAACAATGCTTACCAGCCACATTATTTCGTACACCTCTTTGACTCTTATGCTAATTTTGCATCCACTTACCATATGGATACACTTTGTATTTCTACAATTACAGATTATAGTCTGTAAATTCTGCATATTTTATTAATCCCTTCTACCTCGGGTTGTATAAGACAACTTTGTAGATGGTATTATTTGGATGGTGGATGATTTTCAGCAATGTCAGTGCTGGTTCAGAACCAGCAGTGCTGCTGAAACTTTTAAACACTTTGTCTATTTACTATGCACTCTATTAAACACATTTACCATATTGCTCCACTTTTTAGATGTAATATTAAAGATGCTAGCTTATCTGTAGCTGCACAGTTTGTTTTAGCTTTCACAATTTTCGGTCTTTGTTTCTGTCACAATCTTTCATCAATACTCAGAGGGTGCTGCTTAGCAGATGCTGGTAACTGGAAAGTTTTGATTGGTGTATTATTTTAGTCCAGCAGGGTCATTGAGGTGTTCGAAAATTTCAGCAGTTCGGTTGTTTTTAAATGATTTTTCTGGCATAACACACCAAAAACACACCACCACCACCATTTCAGTGACACTGTAGTTCTAAGAATCATCCACCACATACATAAAATCTGTTCTGTGGTGATTCTGATCATTAGAGAACATAATAAGCCAGACTTTATAAGGTAAGAAACAGCTTAATCACAGCATGTAATTTTTTAATTTAAAAAGTGGAAATTTATGGTAAGTGGAATTCATAAAATGGTCAAGTGCATAAACAAAAAAGTACCTAATGAAGTGCAAAGTGATTTATAATATAGGTAGTTATAGTTATAGTTTGTTTAGTCATCCTGCAAGGCAGACACATAGGTAAACAATCTCACCTCACTTGTCTTCAATTGATGCTTTTTTCCCTCCAAATAGAAAAGAGAAAAAAAAAATTCGT